>DWQK01001218.1:0-16407 GCA_018231225.1 Noctuana stator
GTGCTATTTCATCCGCGATTAGAGTAGCTTCAGAGGCAAGTGCTTGGAATCTAGTATGGCGTGCTGGATCTGCGTCTACGAAACATGCGCTATACGCAGCTTCTATTCTCGAAAATGCTGAGCAAAATGAGCAGGCAATTTCCCTTTATCAAAAAGCAGGTAGGTACATACTCGTTCAATCCATTTGATTGTAGATAAGTAAATAGGTAGGTATAATCGGTATTAAATTTTAGGATATCGAATCCAGAAACCTTTGGAATTGAATGGATTACATTGAAGTAAAATACTTTTCCTTAACATTCTAATGTAGCTCTAATCTCACTCGCGTGTTTGTGTACTGTGTATTTTACATGATTTTTGTGCCATAGAAATTAGAAGCTACATCTTAAATTTAGTTTAGCAATCTAATGTAAACATTAATAAATTACAGATAAACCTCACATGGCCTTGAAATTAGCGTTAACTGCTGGTGATACGAAAGCCATGATCGCTGCAGTAGAATCACTTGGCGACAAAGTAGACCCCGAACTTGCTGAGTCACTGGCTTCACATCTTCGGAAGTCTGACCATCACTCGCACGCAGCTGCTTTGCTCGCTACTGCCGGAAAGGTATATTTAGTACAAAACATTATGACAAGTTGCCAAAGCGCAAGTTAACCCCTGCTGAATGGATAGAAAATGTCAACTCTAGATCTAGCGATCGAAGTCTTGAGCAAACAAAATGAATTAATATAATAATTTCAGTATGAAGAAGCTCTGGATATAGTAGAAGAAAGTGCTGATCCATTGACAGATGAATTAAGTGAAAGACTGGCAGCTCCAGCAGGTACAAGCGGCCGACCCGCTCTCCTCCGGCGGCTGGCTGACGTTCTCGGGGCAAGAGGATTATATCATCAGGCCGCTAAGCGACTTGCACACGCTGGTGATAAGGTGAAGAAATTGCGACGATAATAGTTAATTTTCAAAACATGAAGCTATGAGAATAGTATAAAAAGGCTCCTCTGTAGGTTTTGTCTACATGTTTACAACACAACGTAAACCTGATAACTTAAACGCACTTTACGATTGAATTTGTCAATGTTGCAATGGAAAACAAGATATCGCTCATAGGCTTGCATGAGAGACTTTTATGTATTTTTTTTTTAATTGGAACTATTAAATACTAGAAGAAAGTTTATGGTTTCCTTGAAATTTTGTGATGTGTTTCAGGCAGGTGCGATGAGATGGTTAATGCGATCTGGCGACGCGGATCGAATCGCGACGTTCGCGGCGGCCGCACGTGACCGCTCAGCGCAACTGATGGCTGCGGACTACCTTCGGCGCCGAGCGGACTGGCGTACGCGCCCTGATCTTACCAGACATATCTTGCACTTCTACACTCGAGCAAAGGCGTACGGCAAACTGGCTGCATTCTACGCTGAGTGTGCTAAAATGGAAGTCGATGAATATGAGGTAAGCGATCGCCCCGTCACCCTGCTATCGTCATTGTTCTCCTGCTGCAGTGCTGCGTACGTGCGCACTGCTCAGTATTAAGGATATAGATTGACATTTAAAATCAGCCTGCGATGTGAAGATGTAATCACGACAATGGCTAATTTGGAGTTTCATTTTACTTTAGACAATAAAAATCTAAAAGATTTATTATATAAAAGTAATATTATTAATATATATTTTATGTCTTTGCCAGAATTATGAAAAGGCGTTAGAGGCACTGAAAGAGGCTACTCGGTGTTTGGCTCAATCAAGTGATCCTGAAAAAGGTGATAATTTAAATCAAAGTATTTTAAATTAGATTTAGTTATAGATCCACAGATTGATTGATAGATTTTTTCAGAAACACAGACCATAGCACTCCAGGAGCAGAGTGCTCTTGTAAAGCGATATCTAGATGTTAAGAAGATGTTACAAGCTGGAGACATAAATACAGGTTAGTGGATCTTTGATTGTAATATTCGTGCCAGTTGATTTATTACACACTTACAGTTGAAACAGCATCTGTTCTTTTGAAAAATTCTGTTGAAAACATCTCAAAAGCTTGGTCCAATTCTTACGAAGTGAAGTAAAAACTTAATTTAAAAATATCTACTTCAATTACTTCAAATTAAATTAGCTAAAAATAACAACAAGTCATTGATTGACCTTTTTTTCAGTATGAGTCTGGTACTTTTCTTAAATGCTGGTACCAACCTCAATTGTCTGATTCGTTAAATTATTTCATTATTTTAAGTTGATTATTTTAGATTTGTTTAAATAAATTTTTTAAAGATTTTGTTATATTAAAAAAAATACCTGGTCCTTAGGTGTTTCCAGTGGACAACAACTACTGCGCGCTATTGGAAGTCGATCTGGACTGATATCAGAAGAAAAAGTATTAAAACTACTTGTCCAGTTTGCAACATCACATTCGGAATTCGATCGTAAGAAATAATTGTTTTGATTAAACATCTGCTCAGTACTATAACCCTATATATATTCTTTATTTAATATTTTCTTAAACATCCTAGATATTTCAGACAAATTTTTCATATTGTTGTTTTCAGACTTGCAGAAGAAATTTAATGATTTACAACTTGAAACTCAGACATCAGCCCGTTCAATAGAATCACCTGATCAAAGCATTGAGGAGGCTATATAAGTGGTACAGTAATTTTAAGTCCTATACTACGCAGTTTCCGTCCATAATATAAGAATAAAAATTACTTTTAATCAAGATGTTTTTTTTATTTGCTTTGAATTGAAATTTATTTTTGGTGAACATGAAAAATTAAAATACAGTAATATTACAAGTGTTAATTTTAATATACCCAACATGGAAATAATTACAAGGTCATTTACAGTTATAGTTTTTTGAACATCAGGAAAGAAAAATCTTTAGCGCATTTTCTTTTGCTTAATGAGATAGTTTCGGAAAGCAATCTGTTTATCCTTAAATGATCTCTTAACTTTGCCTCTTGCTTTGTGTTTCACCATCTGATAGGTTTTAGTCTTTCTCTTTTCACGGTTTGTTTTAGAACAATTGGGATTCTTCCTCCTATCCTTATATCCAAATTTGTCTCTTTCTTCTCTGCCCTTGAGCACGGTTTCAAGTCTTGCATTTTTATCATGTTTCCGCTTTTTGTGAATATTTTCAATATCAGACAATTTTACTAATTCTGATGACTCATCTTCTTCATCCACTACACTTTTATTCCTTTTCACTCCACTAACAGCCTTTTTTATTTGAGCTGCTTCTATACGTTTGAAGTCTTCATCAGTAAATATTTTATCCATTGCCACTTCACGGGCTGTTTTAATTCTCTCCTCTTTTTCTTCTTTCGTTAGTTTTGTAGACTTTGCTTTAAGTATTTTTCTTTTTTCGGGATTATTGGCACTATTTGGTGTCTCTTTTTTATCCCCTTTTTGAATTTTGTTCTCTTCTTCATTGTTGTCACCATCACTTTCACTGTCGTCTTTATTAACATCTTTATCTTCATTACTATCTGCACTTTCTGCTTCACTGTACTCACTTTCACTGTCATCACTATCAGAAATATTAATTTCTGAATCAGAAGATGCGACATCAATCCATTCATCATCCGAGTCACTATTCTTAATTTTTTTATTTTTGTTACCCTTTTTCTTTTCTTTCTCTTTCACATCAACTGCTTCTAATAACACCTCTGAACCTGGAATGTAATCCTTTATATCCATTTCACCATATTTCTTTAGTTTTATTTCTGAAGAGGCCTCTGTAGGCCTTCCTCTATCTTTTTTGTGAAGCAGAGTGGGCATAGATTGTCTATACAACTGTATAAGTGATCTAGCAGCCATCATAACTGATTTTTCTTTGTATGTCTTATACTGTACCAAATCACGTAGTAGGTCTTCACCTATTGCAAGGGGACATCTAGCACAAATTTCTCTCACAGCATTAAGACCTACTGCCATTACATCTGTTGAATTTCTTTCTGTAATAAAGTTATTTGCAATTGCTTTCATAACTGGTTCAAGAATTTCAGGTGGAACCAACTCATGCGAAGCCTGAGCAGCAAATTGCAAAATTCTAGTAACCTCTCTCTGGTGAGGCATTAACAATCTCGCTATGAATGGGTAATAGTTAAATAAGAAAAGATTATGTAAACCAATCAATCGTGATATAACATCTAGTAGCATTAACTTCACTTCAAATCTTTCATTTGAGGATTCCAATTGCTTTAACAGTTTTTCAGCAAATCCTTGTGGATTATTAATCAAATGTAAAGCCGAAAAGTTAAACAAAGGAGCCTTTTCCTTCTTCTTTTTATTTTTCTTTGCAATCTTCTTGACTTTCTCAACCATCTTTTCTCTTTTTCTAGTTTTTTTGTTGAACTTGTTGGATATCATTGTATCTTTTGGATCAACATCATCATCACTATCAGAGTTCTCATTTTTCTCCTCTTCATCTCTGCTCAAGAAAAATTTTAAGGATGCTACCATTACCTTAGTAATTTTTGTGAAACAGCCAACATCAGCTATTATATTAACAGTTTTATGATCATTCCAAATATTTTTATGGTACAATTCTATCAAGATGTCAACAGCCAACTTGGCAGTTTTAGTGTTTGTATCTCGCAGCATGGAATATATGAAATTTTGTAAAGTCGAATTGAGTTTCATGTCCTTATGTTTCATATTCATATTTTTTATGTCTGTTATGATATGCATCTTCAAATATTCTCTCAGATTCTTGTCTTGACATTTTATGAGAGAGAAAAACAGTTCCAGCAAATCAAAGGCAGTTATAAAATTTTTGTTTCTTAATAAAATTAAACACTTACATAGGGAAAGCCTCATTTCGTTATGTAAAGTCGAATGGTGTGTTTTCAAAACTTCAACAATTTTTTGAGGGAAGGCTTTCATTTCGTTTTGATAACATTGTGTAACTTGTGCCAGAAACATAGCTTGCTCATCTAATTTTTTATTATATTGCGTAGGATTGAGATTGAAAATTTCAAGTGTAGTTTCAAAGTGGGCAAGTTGTTGGCGAAATTCATCTTTATATGAATCTGGATCTCTTTTAATTAAGTTCTGCAACTGTGTTAGATTATTAGGTAACTGATTATTATGCCGCACCATTTTGAATACAAAAAAATATCTTTATTTATTTCTACTTTCTTACAGTGCACGTTTATTATAACCTAGTTAAAATTGAAAACCACATACAATACATACCTACCTAACCTAACTCAAATCAAACTTCAAAGTCAATAACATGACAGATATGACATGACATTACCATGATATGCACAGAATACAACTCCTATCATGACTAGTGACAGACAGACACATCAGAGTCACCTGACGGCATAGACAAGACAGAGGATACAGAAAATAGGCTCTTAACAGAAGACTAACTTTACCTAAAGGGAGAAGACGTCATATAAATTTTTTATGTGTAAGCAAGATAAAACAGACATTTTTTGTCTGCGAATTAGGATATTTTGTCTGCCTTTGATATTACGAGGCTGTCAAAGTAGTTCTTTTTTTATTAATTTAATTTATATATAGAGGTCGATTACATATTTGTTCTGTGGTAGTTTGTGTGACTGTATCGTGTCACCTGTGTGTCTGTCAGTGTCAGTACTGTCAATAATCATATTAATATTATTAATCATTTCAATCATTATCATATTAGTTTATTGTACATACCTATAATCTATAATATCATAACAGTAATTTTATGTCATTTCGTCATTGCATTTTAATTCATTAAATAAAAAGAAGTTTCACTGGAATACTTACATTATAATATAATTATATTCGCAGTGTCGTGTATAAATTGAAAGCATTACAATGCTGAAACCAAAAGCTCTGACACAAGTTTTAAGCCAAGCTAACACAGGAGGAGTTGAAAACACTTTGTAATTTACTCTTGTTAACTATTTATGAAATTTAAGAATATTCGGAAAGTATAGCGAATGTGTTCTTGCTTGTAGGTTGTTAAATCACCAAGGAGCGCTACTCGCATATTCGGGATATAACGACAAAGATGCAAGGGTTACTGCAGCCATTGCCAGTAATGTGTGGTCTGCATACGAAAAGAACGGAAGAAATGTGTTCAAAGAAGACAAATTACATTTGATACTAGTTGACTGTCAAAATGGAAAAATTGCTGTGACACAAGTAGCTAATCTATTGTTGTGTCTTTATGCTAAAGAAACTGTAGGCTTTGGTATTTTAAAAGAGAAAATTAATGCTATAGCACAATATTTAGAAGGACCTTTAAAACAAGTGGCAAATTCGTAAGAGGCTATTTAACATGGTAGGTATATTGTTATAAAAGAATTTGAATGTAACTACTAGTGTAAAAATATATTTTATATCCCCCCTGGATCTGTCATATTCCTATACCTATATTGTTTTCATGGGGTACTTTTATATTTTTTATAGGAGCAAATCAGACATTTAGTTGATTTGTTCCACCTGGATTGCCCTTCCTGATCAATCAACCATTTATTTGCACAAATAAAATTAATCAAAACCTTGTTACACCCCTGCAACTACAGCCGGGAGTTCAATGTCTTGTTAAAATTACTATTATTTTAAAACCAAAATGTGTTTTATCAATTAAGAATTATTATTATCTTTGAGTTTTATTTGCTGTGATGTACAGTCCTAGCAAGGATACTTTTAATTAGAACATTACATACAGGAGATTTCATTTTTCTAAAGTAGGTATATCAATGGTTGTAAGTTAAAAGTAAAGGTAAAGATTAACTGTAAATTTGTGATATGGATCAAAATAAAATTTTACCTAATTTTTACTAATAAGGCCAAAATGTTAAATACCTACAGCCATCCAGTATGGTCATAGATAGTTTTAAGGTCTGTAACCATAAAACATTAAATTATGGGAGAAAAATGTAAACTTCATACATTAGAATTTTACTAGCGCCATCTAGTTTCACCCAACGACAAAAATATGTGAATTAGCGGGAATTTCAAATCGTACGGCTAGATAATTTAAAAAAAAATTGAGATTTTTATTAGACATTATTACTTAAAAGGAAACTAGACAATTACTTATAATTTTGTCCGAGTACCACATAAGAGTTAAATAAAATACAGTAACTACATTAAAACAAGTTGTATTTTATTTAACATATTATTTACAAGTTTATAATCATCGTTCGCAGAGTTTCAGTCAGCCAATCACAAACAGTGTACAAAGTTTAGAAACACAATCTGTCATTTGTTTTGTGCCCTCATTCGATTGTTTTGTGAAGTAATTTGGTTAGACGAGAGACAAAGAGTTAAAGTATATACGCCTTGAAAGAATATTATTAAAGAAAACAAATGCTTAATTCTTTCATATTATTATGGATACTATTTTGTGGGCTGGAAACTACCAAACATGAAAAGATATAGTTTAGACTGTAGTTGCCAATGTTGCCATGTCAAATGCAAGAGCATAATAATTACACTATGTACGTATTATACTAAAATTCCGCCCCTGTAGGTATGACAGACACAGACGAGATACTTCACTGGCGAGTGGCGCTACTGCTGTTGCATGCACGGATTGAATGAATTATGACGTATGATTGCATGGAATGGATGAGATGAATCCAATGCCCCCGTCAAATATACGTCATCAATGTCATGTATAGAAAATAGAAAATATACAAATGTCAACAAATGTCAAATTGCCGCAACTCGCAAGTCGAACTATGGTTAGAATTTTTCTTTGTCAATAATATTATTTAAATTAGTAATTTGCCACAATTAATACAATGAACTTATCTGAAGATAGCGGTTCTTCAAACGGACTTCTGTACGTGGGCTTTAATCAGGACCAAGGTAACTTTGTGATGTAAATAAGTGAATGGCGTTGATATCAGTGATAGCGTTTACGTTTACTACAAAAGAATGTGTTTTGTTAAATTTCTTCAGGTTGCTTCGCTTGCGGAACTGAAAATGGATTTCGAGTTTTTAATAGTGACCCCCTCAAAGAAAAAGAGCGTCAAAATTTTGCTGAAGGAGGCCTCTCATATGTCGAAATGTTGTTTCGATGTAATTACATGGCCCTTGTCGGTGGTGGCAAGACTCCCGTATATCCTCCAAATCGAGTAATCATATGGGATGATTTGAAGAAAGATTCTGCTATAGCACTTGATTTCAACAGTCCTGTAAAAGCAGTTAAATTGAGAAGAGATCGAATTGTTGTTGTATTGGGTAAATAGCTCCAATTACTTATCTCATAAAGTTATCAGAGTTGATAAAACGCTCAAAATATACATAATAAGACTATTCTATCCTTGCAATGTGAATGGTGCAGTTGTAACGGGGTAGAGTAACAGTTTTTTTATATACCTATTTTATCATAGACAATCAGTCCTCTTCTATGATACTATTTATGTAATTTTATGCTTTAAATACACTTGTTAATTTGTTTCGTATTTGTCACTTTTCAGAGAATCTTATTAAAGTGTACACTTTCACTGCACAACCTCAACTGCTGCATGTATTTGAGACTTGTCAAAATCTGCGTGGGTTGTGTGTTGTTTGCCCAAATAGTAACAATGCGTTATTAGCGTATCCTAGTCGCAAAACTGGACATGTTCAGGTATTCTAAATTCTAATTATTTTACTTCTCCCTACATGGGCTTCAATGGAATTGAAATGTGTTGTAAAATGCTTTGTGATCATTTTGTTGATTAAGGCTTAAATATTAATCGGGAAATAAGGTTCATTTTCTTGAAATTTTTCCAAAGAAAGCACATAACTAGGTTAATAATATTAATATTAAGAAGAAACGAAATAATGATTTAATTAATTTTTAATTACTGAGATGCATGGATATTTAGGAGAAAAATCATATGTTTTATGAAAAGGACTCATACATTATGAGGTTATACTCAAGATTTGTCCATAATGTTCTCAATGGAATGACAAATCGTCCAATCTGCACTTGACTAGTATGGTGGACTATAACTGAACCTTCTTATATTAGTATGGATCCCAGTGTCCAGTTGTGGGACAATAACAGGTTGTAAGTAAACAATAAAGATGATGATATTTATGTTACAGTTAGTTGAACTAAGCAGTCATGCTGGATCAAGTACAGCTCCAGAAGGACATCTCATAGTAGCTCATGAAGCTCCACTCAGCTGTCTCGCCCTTAATGTTGGAGGCACAAGATTAGCCACTGCCTCAACCAAGGGCACATTGATCAGAGTATTTGACACAAACACTGGACAGAAACTGGCAGAACTAAGAAGGGGTGCTCATCAGGTATGAAGGCTGTTTGGAAAATTTTAATTATAATGTGCTTTGATCTTGAGTATTTAGGCTTGTACAATAAACATAACTGAACATTACCATTGTGAGTATCTATACACATTTTATTAGTACAAATGGCTTAACTCACTGGTATTTTTTGGAATGCAAGTTGTGACTTGATGTCCAAAGTGAGCTCATGAGGAAGGACCTTGTAATGGTCTGCAATTAGTCAGGCCATAAAATGTATACATTTTCAATCAAACTTATTTAATGTAGCTATTGCCTGCGGCTTTGCCCAGGCGGAAATACTTTGTCTTCAATTTCAACTATTTTCAAAATAATTATACTAAGTCCAATTTAGATGTCACATGTAACCATGTTACATTATCACACTTATTTACTCACATATTTAATTCCAGGCAACTATTTACTGTATAAACTTCAACCATACAAGTACAAACTTGTGTGTCACATCAGACCATGGCACTGTACATGTGTTCAGTCTGGAGGATGAAAAGTTGAACAAGCAATCAAGTTTGTCAACAGTAAATTTCTTACCAAAATATTTCTCAAGCAACTGGAGCTTTTGCAAGTTTACCATACCAAATGGACCACCGTGCATCTGTGCCTTTGGAGTAGATAAGAGTTCTATTATTGGTAAGTAAATATCCTTTTTAATATCACACACCAAGTTTCGCATTAGTTTACAGATTTAATCTGTTGTCAAAATTAAAAATTTCTTAGATCCCTACATCCTCAAAATTAAACCGTTTACGCTACTCAATTATTTTCTATCTAAGAAGTTATTCATCTGAGTCACCTTGTTGATCAAGAATGAAACAATTATAATTAATCTATTTTTATTTTTATTTTCTTTATTGGACAGAAATTCGAATTGTTGTCATCTATGTACCTATTTGAAAGGTAAAAATAATTGAGAAACCCTACTAGTGCAAATGACCTTGTAATCAAAGTGTCTGTTTCTTTTTACTGTTAGATTAAATTGAAGTTGAGGAGTCTTAAAGTTGCAGTTTTATTTCATGAATACTACATACATGTAACATAATAACAATATTGAAATGTTTCAGTTATATGTGCTGATGGTTCTTATTACAAATATAAATTCAACGAGAAAGGCGAGTGTACAAGAGACGTCTATGCTCAATTTCTGGAAACATCAGAGGACAGATAAATGTTTTTATTTTAGCTGGATGGTGATGAAATTTTATGAAAAGGTAATGAATGAATTATCTTTAAATGTTAATTCCTATTTTGATGTAATGACTGCGCCAAGACAAAACGTTTATATTACAATCCACTAAAGGCAATAATATTTATTATAATGCTGAATAGTAGCATACAAACAGCAAATTAATGATTATTGCATGTCTGAGGCATGACTGTAATGAATTTTAATTTTGCAGTTATCACTGATACCCCTGAAAAGATCTGATTTTGCTTAGATGTCTTTAATTTAATGTTTTTTGTGTATGAATTGGTTAGAGACATTTTGATTTACCTATTAGTTATTTTATTCAATATTAGGCAATACAGTTCCATATTAGCAAATAGATATATCAAATAAATTTTAATATGTAATGCAAATGCAGCAGATTTAAATTATCAAATATTTTACAAATATTAAACTAAAAAAATACATAAATAAACAAATATTAAAATAAAAACCTTTGTCCACTTTAATTTGGCTTCTCTGAAAGCACTATTGCAGTGGAGAGTTTATATGCTCATTGCCATTGGAGATATATATATATTTAAATATTTTAAAAGCAATGAAGTATTTTGTATACAAAATATGCTTTGGGAAAAATTAATGAAATGGTAATAATGGTAATATGAACATGCCTGTAAGTATTACTTACATTTAAAGACTGTTTTACCAAGTTTCCCACATTATGAAGAGGAATATTATGCTATAAAAAGTGTTGTAGCATAGTTTATAGTGATTGAAATTTTAAAGAGAACTGCAAGGTTAAAGTTCATTTAGTTTCATGAAGAGCCTAATGTTGAAAATAATGTTTATATAATGTGATATCTTTGTGTAAATGTGTGACAAAACCATTATGTACAACTATTCTAATATATTATTTAGTAATTACAAGCAATATACATTGGCATTACATTTCAAAGATAAAGAAATTATACAATTTATTTATTTATAATTGTTGAAGCGTGTGTACACTGTTTTAAAAATTTTATATACAGATCTCAAAATGATTTAATATCAGAAGATAGTAGTAAAATTGTTGTTCGAAAATCAAAGCACACTAGAAGTTAGACTAGCTAAGCTTAGTGTAAGCTTCAAAAGTGTTACAGACTACAAAATTCATATCTAATTGTAGTTGTACTTAGTGAATATGTGATTTTGATTAATAACAGATAAAAAATCAGATTTCAATACTTTTATACATTAGAGTTGTAGGAAATGAATTTGATAAACACTAATTAAAAGCTTTATAAAATGAACTTAATTAATGTTATTTCATATTGTATCAGAAAAATGATGTGTGGTTCTTTTGAATATTATTACAAAAATATTCATTTATCCTTATACATACTGTAAAATTATTTTTTAATCTTTACATAAAATTATTTTAAAATTAAATGAACATTGTAAATATTTTTAAAATTCTTTGTATATGATTTGTGGTCGTAACTTCTATTAACCATACCTAGTTTTTTCGTACATACAAATTCTGTAGGTATAAATGCATAATCTTAATGTCAAATTGTACCCTTACTACTTGGGTACCTACACCACCCACTTTACTAACAAAGAGCTGTTTTGATCTACACATTAGCTTCTCAACGTTCTTAGTGTTTTTAAATATCGCCCTGCTTTTAAATAGTTTTGTTGTGTATATCCTAAATTAAATTAGCTGCTAGATGGCGTTTTAAAGAGTGTGATTCCTTTTGAAAGTTATTAAATAAAAATAAAAACTATAATGCAAAAGCAGTATAGACATTTTAGTTTATAGTTTTCGTTCCGTCTAGACGTCTTTAGTGATTAGGCTGTATTTTAATAAATAAAACCAACATTGACTCTTATTGACTGACAGTTGCTACCCTTAATTGCCTATAACTCATAATTTTTATCCTTTTTTATGTATGAACGAATGAAGAATGAATAATAGTAACGTAATCATCTTTTGCACATCAGACATTCATATTTGCAGACACTGCGTATTTGCCCATGAACAACTGTGGCATTCCTATTTAAAATTGTTTATTGATTTAACTTGATTTTTTTCGTAGGGTTTGGTACACCACCATAAGCAATTGCAGCTGTTCTCCAGATTGTTAAGTTCATTTCTGAGTTTCAAACAGCGTAATTTAAAGGCTTCAGGACCTGGTGATGAAGATAGGCTGTATACAAGTGTCAAATTAAAAGTAAAAATCAATTTTAGTAAAGGTTTTGTCATATGTACCTACCTATATATTTTATTATTGACTAATTATTTAAATGTAGTTTGAATTTAGGACTGATATATCGTAATTTAAAATATTTTGACATTGTACAGGCAGTTTGTTTTTAAATGTTATGTTATTTATAATTGAAAAAGATAATATAATTTCTTTTCGGTGTTTTTATTGCGATACAATAGCGATTTTTTTATAATGACAACTAATCGTCAAATAAATACCACATTATGTATCGTGTTATTGTTGTGGTGTCTGTAGATGTGAATGTAGCTTGCCTTGGGTGCTCTAGCATGTGCTCAAGCATAAACCATAGTGCCTAACATTGGAAATAGTTTGCAATAACTTATTAGGTAGGTACATAAATGTGTTATGTAGGTCAACAATTTTTTATAGATATTATTACCTGTTATATGTGTTTTTAACTATGGACCATTATTATTATTGAGATTAAATAATTTGCAAAAGCTTTTTTTGTGTTAGTCTCGAGTTTTGAAGTAATTGTTAGTGTTAATCACAAAATGTTTTTTTTAGTATAAATTATTTAAGCAATGTTAATTTTAATAGTATGATAAATATTGCCGAATACACAACGTCTTCTTCAACTTCTTAAATTATTGATGAGTTGTTACGTGCATTAATTGTTTCGAATTTATATGATCAAATATTTGCCTATTTTATTTTAATTTAGTTTGATTTTACGTAAGGCACTCGTATATAAACCCAAATGACAGGACAGGACTTATTTATAATGTTTTGTACTAAAACATCAGAAATAATATATCTTGCTTAAGATGAAATATGAGAGAGGTAGAGCCTATTAATTGTACCTAATGTATTACATATTGAGATAATAAAGACTACATATTTTGCAATAATAAAAATGTTTTGTATTTGGTAGAATTTTTTATTTTAGGTTTCTGTTTAAATTCGGTAGTTAGTTATACATTATTAATAATTATTTTTGTTAGCTCCATTTGATGACATTGTAATCAGCATCATTTATTTAATAAAAGTTGATAAACCCCAAGATTCCCTGACTTTTTTCATTATGCTTATAATAATTTATTTGAATATAATTTAATATTAAGTAGGTATAGCTGTTTTTTCTCGTAGGTGTAAGTCTTCAGTTTAAGGGAATAGAAAGTTTCAAGGAAAGACGGGATTTTATCTTTTACTGTTATTTCCTAAAATAAAACAATAAATGCTGAAATATAAACATTTTACTATTTTTTGAGTACGTCGATAAACGTATCTCTTGGTATTTTTATATTTGCCACGCTTCGCATCTTCTTCTTTCCCTCAGTTTGCTGTTTCAGCAACTTTTTTCGTCGCGTTATGTCGCCGCCGTACTGAAAAGTAATATTTTTATCAAAATCCAAAAGATGTTATTAACCAATTTTTTTTTTTATAAGAATGTACTTAATTTTTAATTATTACATACCAACTTAGCTGTTACATCTTTTCTGTAGGCTTTTATAGTCTCTCTTGAAAAAACTTTACCAGACACGACAGCTTGGATTGCTATCTGAAATAGCCACAAAGATATAATATAATTCTACGTATCTATTACAATATATTAATTCTTTCACTCTAGAACTAAAGGTTGTTAAGAAAGACTTTGAAGTGCTTTTTTGCATTTTACCAGATGAGATGATCAGAATAGGTGATGTACTCGTCTATAATTTGATAGCCAAGCAATAATTATTTTGATAACTAATTAGTTACTTACTTTTGAATAAAATATGTTCTTGATAGTATATTATGCAGTTACCTGAACCATTTGCCGAGGTATCATTTCTTTCAATTTCGCTGTTAATCTTCTTGCAGTATATTCTAAACGACTTGTATGAACTATTGTTGATAATTCCTCTACAAACAGTCCATTTAGTAAAATGTCCATCTGTAATAATAATATAAAAAGATTACACTTAAAATATTAACCCCTGATTATACATATAATAATTGACATGCTTATGAAATAAATCCATTGATTATCCATTTACTTATTTTTGATTTTTGATTTCTCTAATAAAATTTTATAAACTGACATACCCTCACTAAGGAACTGGCATGAAAACCATGATCTTGGTAGTCAAAACTTGCGAATCCTGAAGTGATACTCTTTAGTGTATCATGAAAGTCGATAACAACTTCTGATAAAGGCAGTATGAATTGTAACATAGTCATCCTATCGTCGACGGCACTGGACGGTAGAGGGGTACCTCGCCTGTCTATGCACAGTGTGGTAACTGCTCCTATGTATTCTACTGGTGTTATTATAGTACCTGTATTAACAAAACTAGAAGGTAAATAACGAGTAAAAGATTTTGTTTACATTTTGGAATTGTTGATAAAACTAAAATAAAAATTTAACATGCTAACATTTATATGAATTGAATGAATAAATTCACTATAGTTTATTTGTTGAATATATTCACTTTATAGTACTTTTATATTATACTGTGAAATAAATCATAGAAATATAAATTAGTAAAGATTAATTTTAACAAAATTTATAGAATGAATACAAATCAGTGTATCACTGTCGTTAGTTATGTTATGAATCATATTACCCAGTTAGATATAATGTCATTATTTCAATACTAATACTTAATAATGTTCATAAATACTTACCTATAACAAATGGTTCATAATACTCTTCTATATTGCAAGCATCTGGCAGCTGTAAAGGATTTGTTATTAAAGCTTCTTTTCCTCCGAATTTCTTTATTGTTTTAGCTCCCGTTACCCTAAATATTGATATGATGATCAATTAAATATTGCTAATATAAATTTGGGAAGCAAAAATTTTGTTTGGACATAATTATTTACATTGATATCAAAAAATTCCAAGAGAGATATGCATGAGATGCTTAGCTCTAAGTGAGAAACTAGACATAATATAAAAAAAAAATAAAAAAAGAACATAGCATAGTTTTGTCTAAAGAATTAACTTTACAAGTAAGAATAATCTAATAAATAATATTGAATTGCATAATCATAACATAATTATCATACTCACTTAATTTTATAAGGCACAGAAGGGGCTGTAAGTATAGCTTCTGCTTTGTATTCCTGCAAGAGTCTTTGGGTGAACACATCAAGATGAAGTAGTCCTAAGAATCCTACACGCCATCCTTGACCCAGAGCTGGACTGAGAAAAAGGGAAAAATTATGAGGGTATTATGGTGTAGTGGTTCTATGCTGGGGTTTGACATGCATGAAATATAACTTTTGTTGTTATCTAATAAACTAGAATTATAGGATACATATTCTAAAAATACAGTACTTATTACTAAATACAAAATTATTTTCTGAGTATTTCTATTGTTTAAGAATACTAGTTAAAATTTTGGTTAGTTCTTTATCAAAATATGATTTACCTGGAGTCAATACTAATGCTTACAGCAGAGTCATTCAATGCTAATTTCTTTATAGCATCACTAAGCTGAATATGTTGTGATTGATCTGCAGGGAAGATGCCAGCATAAACCATATGTTTTACTGGTGGCACTGACACAGCTTTAGTACTTTCAGCCAGTCCTGTTGAAACAAGCTGATCTCCTACACATCCACCACCTTTTGGACCACAACCTAAAAAGGGGTTATTAGATTGATTTATATTCAAAAATTTTCTTATCTATTCATATGATGGCTTCAACCCTTTTTATGTCCCACTGCTGGGCACGGGTCTCTCCCCACAACCGGGGAAGGCCTGGAGCATAC
>DWQK01001219.1:0-16405 GCA_018231225.1 Noctuana stator
ATAATTGTACCAAGTTTCGTTAAAATCCGTCGAGTAGTTTTTGTTTCTATAACGGTTATACAGACAGACAGACAGACGAAATTTTACTGATAGCATTTTTGGCATCAGTATCGATCCCTAATCATCCCCCGATAGTTATTTTGGAAATATATTTCATGTACAGAATTTACCTCTCTACACATTTATTATAAGTATAGAAGATTGTATAAAAAAAAGATTAAAACTATGTCAACTGAGTAGCAATGGTTACTTACCTTGCGTTTCATGTACTACTTGAGTCAGTTGCCTTGAACTGGATGGCCTGAAAATGATAATTCAATTCATATTAGGTGGTAGAACTTGTATGGTTCGATGGAAGTACCACTGCTGCATGTCTGCTGTGAAGCTAATGAAACGATTCAGTTGTGTTTCGGTGGAAACGTGCAGTTGCACACACTCACACGAGGCCACCATCAGCCGGCGGCGGCAGCGCCACCACACGCGACCTCAGGACACGAGCCTGCTTGAGGTTGGAGCAACGACGTGGAGTGTGTTTTAGGTTGTGGGAAGCGACCCGTGCCCAGCAGTGGGGCATAGAAAGGGTTGAAGGCAATACCAGCTCACCCATCGTTGATCGCAAGGCGTCCCTTCGTGCGTCTCAGTGACATTCTACTGGGCATGACGGGTCCATGTCTGATTCTCTCTGGCGGCTGCTCTTGCAGTTGAACTGAAAATTATAAATTGCATTTTTTTTAAATAATCAACAATTAAATATATTACACCTAAGCTAAAAACTTAAAGTATCTTATCTATACTAATATATAAAGCTGAAGAGTTTGTTTGTTTGTTTGTTTGAACGCGCTAATCTCTGGAACTACAATTCTAAAAGCGGGTGAAACCGCGTGACACAGCTAGTATAGTATATATATTGTGTGATTATTATTAGAATTTATCTAGTACAGACATTATTATAAGCGTAAATTCAAAGACTCAAGTAAGTGGTTGATAATAAAGCGATAATACTCGTGGCTAGGTAGAATAAAATGAAACATGAAATGCGATAGGTGGGCATCCCGTACCCCAGCGTGGAGGAGCCGGCCGTCAAGGAGAAGCGGAAGTACAACGACCGCTACGAGTCGCGGGGCCTCATGCGGGGCGCCGACTGGTATGCGGCGCAGGCTTATCGGTAAACATATTCATGTTAAATAATATGTATGTAGCGACCATGAACCTACTAATAGAACGGACGTTATGTCGTAGTAGGATGCAGTGAAGTACGACAATGGCGGCAGCGTCCGAATGTGAGAGTGAACGTCACCGAACGACAAACTAGACGTGATATTCCGTTCATTTAGGTTGGTCTATCTATGGAAGTAAATTATTATACTGTCTGAGATCGCATGTTAATGGACTAAGGGCTTACAGTTATAAATTGGGCGGGTTTATTGGTAAATAGCATTTCTTACCGCAAACCTTTAGTTGTTTGGAAGTAATTGAGGGTAGTGTGTTCAAATCATATTTTCTATTCTAATACTTATATCAAATATTCACTACTTATAAAGGTGTGTTATGTGTTTGTTCCAGTGCGTTGAACCAAGCGTTGGGTCGCTGCATCCGGCACCGCGCGGACTGGGGCGGAGCGCTGCTGCTGGACGAGCGGTACGCGCAGCCCTACCACACGGCGCACCTGCCCTCCTGGTTGAAATCGCAGGTAAGCCCTATGTTGGTCTTCATCATAATATTAATTACCCTTGACAAACGTCAGCGTGAATCTAAAAATAAATGGTTTGAGGTGGACTTCTCAATTTTCAAACTGTAGCCCTATCACGAACATTCTACAAATCCGTCATCGAGTAGTAACACTTAAATTTTGTATGGGATTATTGTACAGCCGTGAGCGTATCGGGGACTAAAAATCGAATAATTAAAATCTATTAAAGTGGAGTTAGTACCTAACTTGATTACTTAACGTAGTTCTTTATCATTCGTGATAGGGCTACTAAGAGTTATATTATAAACTAACGGTTTTAACAGTATTACGCTGACATACACATATCAATCACATAATACCTCGAAAAATTGTCTTTAATGGTCAAATCCTAACTTTTATTATATTTCTTCTGCAGTTGGTGAATAAAAATCCACTCTCATACGATGGGTTAGTGAAGGATGAAAACAGTCTGCAAAGGTTTATGCAAGAGATGACGTTGAACGAGCAGGAAGACATATAGTATCAGTTATCTAAGTGTACATACTTTGTAAATAGTGTTAATCAAGAATCAGTGCGTAAGGACTTTTTACCATTTTGTATAGAAATAAATAATTGCTGTTTTATTTTTGTAATGTTTATTTTTTTACGTCACTGAGTATTTTATTTATTAATAAATATAATCACTGATAGTGAAATAATAATCACTGATTATTATTTATTAATAAATAATAATTTCTGCGTGCATCCCTTACATGTAGACAATATTATGTGTCCATATTTATAACTTTTATGGTCAGTTCCTAAACGGTAAACGATGTAGCTTTAATTTTTTTCCTACAAACAAATCTAGTGTTTTTGCACCCAAAAATATACTCAAAACAAAATAGGAGCGCATAACATGATATTTAAGAATACAAAGCCATTTTACGCGTTCTCCTACTCTTGGGCTCCTACGCTGGTGTGCGTATATCTATTTGAGTGCTTTGCATCAATCAGGCCAGTGTGGATATTTCAATAATCTTTCCTTGCACTATGCTTTGAAGCATCGTGATTAGAATATTCTCCTGATATCATTCTACAAAATCCAGCAGACGAAAAGAATAGAAATAAATAAAGGCAGGTTACCTATCAAAACAAAAAAGAATCATGATCTTTATTATAAACTAATAGCCTTATTAATAATAATACATGGTTAACGATATCACAGTAAACAATATTCTCGAAAAAAAAAATTCATCATAATTATGAACATAAAGAGAAAGACAAACGCGCCGCGTTATCGCGTTAAATAATAAATCTAGACACATTCACATTGTCTTCCATTTATTATGAGGAAGATTGTGATCTGATTTGAAATAACAGCTTCCAGTGGGCGATTTGTGCTACTTTATATAAATTTACTGACATGGATATTGCTATTTTCTACAAGTTGTTTTTTCTCCTTCACGACGGTCAGCATCTTCTAACTTAAACCGCGTGCGCTGAAATAAGAAATTTAATCAAAGCAAAATCCAAAAGTTTACGATATACTTTATAAATAACTAGCTGGTGCCCGTGACTTCGTACGCACAGGAGTAGTATTTCGAGCAATTCACGCAATATCTTTATAAATTGTAGCCTATGACGTACAAGCTATATTAATGTAGTTTCATTAAAATCCATTCAGTAGTTTTACGTGAAAGAGTAACAAACATGGTTTGTTTTGTGTATTTTTTTGCATACTTAAAATTTTTTAATACAATAAATTAATATTAGTACCAATTCGAGGAATTGTAAAAAAGTACAAAAAATATTTTTAATTTATTGTTCGACCTCGGTGTTAGCCATATTTGTCGGAGTAAAAAAGGTAAAGTAATCAAAATAATTTTCAACACACTTAGTTTGTGCCTCTTCAAGTTAGAGTTGTACGAGTAGCTTTTGGGGCAAATGTCGCATGCGTAGGGACGCTCGCGTGTATGGGACCTGTTGAAAATAACAAATAAGGTTTAAATCTCAAAATGAAAAAGAAACGCACTTCATGTTGCATGATACTTCAAACACAAAGGCATGATATTACCGCTCGTGCGCCACCAGGTCGCTCTTCTTGTAGAAGCGCATGGCGCAGCCGGCGCGGGTGCACGCGTGCTCCGCCACGCGCTCGTGGTCGCGCTCTTTATGAGTACGTAGCTGACAATAACAATAAAATTATAATAAATACATGCCAACGCACCCGCACGCACTTGCGCACTATAATTCACACAAATTCAAAATTTTTTATTCATCATAAAGTACACGTATACACTGGATGAATGTCAAATAATACGGTCCATTGACTTTAGGCGCCCTGTTGGCTGCGGTAGGCCGGGAGATAATAGCCGGCGGAAAAAAACTCTCGGCACTCCTTTAAAATCAAATGTATAAATTCAGTATCTAACTTTGTGTTACTCTATCTTACATTCCTTTTTTGTAGAAAGAAATAGTTAAGTATACATTCTTGATTTTATACGTGATAGATGTATTATAGGCGATTTCTTCCAGGTAACTTAAACACACGAAAGAAATACATTTAATAAAATACCAATACTATTATTACCATCCAAGCAGCCTTATACTTCTTGTCGCACTGGTCGCACTGGTGGGCCAGCGTGGCGGTCGCATTGGGCGGAGAATGTTTAGCGGCGAGGTGCTTAGTGAGCGTGGAGCGGTAACCGAAGCGCAGACCGCACTGTTTGCACGCGTGACGACGGAGCCTTGGTTCATGGGTACCTGAAAAAGAATAATATCAAATAAAAACTGTTATATTTTTTGTAATTTTTATTAGCATTTGCGATGTTTCGTTAAACTAATATTATTGTATTTTATTTAACACATCATCTGACAAGGCTATCGCAGTTATTAAAAAGTTATTTCAAAACAATTATTAAACACTACCATAAACCAAACCACAGATAGGTAATACAAAAGACTTCTACAGTTTTCTATCTTTGGAAAGATTATAATTAACACTAGAATACTAGTACACTACTTTTAATGTGTACATTATCATATTTGTCAAATAAATTTCGATTCATACACTCACCCATATGTGATTTATAGTTATCTTTCTTATTAAACACTTTACAACACGTGCGACATACAAATAACACTCGCTTTTTCTCTTTCTTTTTTCGTTTTACGTTTTCTTCTTTTAAATCTGTTTCCTGTTTCTCCTCGACAATTGGTGCCTTTTCTGTTGTAGGTTTAATAGAATCTTTAATTTCCACTATTATAGGCACAATGTTTTCGGGAAGACTCAAATTAGTTGCCCAATCGCTTGATTCTTCTTCAACCTCATGAATGTTCTCTGTCTCTCCTACGTCTATATTCAACATGTCCGTTAACTGTTCAGCATCTATATCACCTTCCAAACTTATTATGAAAGTATCGTCGTCTTCAGTAGAAATGTATTGCACATTATTATCTCCAATGAGTTGATTTAAATTTGCAGCTAAATTGGTACTTGCTTCTAGATCAACATCGCTTTCGAAAATAGTTGCACATTCATTTACTGAAAACAATGGGTCTGCTAGTTCATTTGGTTTGTTGAAACTTGTCATATCAACTACGTTCAGTAGATCGTCTTGTAGATCGTCCCCTTTATCTTGGCATAGAGTGCTGAGAATATCCTGTTCAACGTTTTTACCTATATCAATGAAGTCCAGCTGTATTTCTGTGTTTTTGTCGTTTATACAGTAATCAATGTCATTGGAATTCATGTTAAACATGTGGCTGTTTTGAAATGTATCAAAATCTATTTCATTGTATAGTAATTCATCATCTATTGAGTAAAGGTTCATGTCCTTTAGGAACTCTATTTGCATTAAGTTGTCGTAGTTATTTGGGTCTTGCTGATTGGAACTAACATTATTGTTGAAGGTGTTAAAAGTTTGATTCTGGGCCGACATTTTCATGTATTCGTCTTCTACTGATAGAATATCATCCACTATATTATCCACAGTTCTATTGGCATCTATGTTCATTTGATTCTGCTTTTGATCTTTATTTTCGTCAGTAACACTATTTGTATGTTGTCTGCAACAATTTCAGTTAAAAATTTCCAGTTTTATTTAAACCAAAAATATAGTATTACAACATTGATATACTTAAAAACTTATATTCACAGTCCCATAAAAATAAAATGTTTAAGTGTCTTTGGTACACCGTACACAGTACATTGCAGCAAAAAATAAATTAAAAAGTAACTTTCTACTTAATAAAACACAAAGTCGAATCTTAAACACACATTTAAAGTATGTAACTTTCTATACTTATGCGCGGGAAATTACAAATGAGAGTGTCCCTTTCTAATTAAAATGAGTGCTAAATGCACTATTAAACCAAGGACGTTTTGGAACTGATAATTGTGAAACTTGAGTATTTTTATACCAATGTTTTACTACATAATATGCGTTTTGAACTTACTTTACATAGTGTTCTATTAATGACACTCTATACTGAAACGCCAATCCACATATTGTACAATAATGTTTTACTGCACTCTTTTCCTTTTTACTCTCCTCAATTAGTCCTTTGAAAGCACATTTACTTATGTGTCGATTTAATGATCCTAGCTGGAATTACATAGTTATTATAAAAATATTATTTTTCTGATCTGAATTTATTATAGTTATGTTTCATTTAAAAACATAGATAATTTTTTTTTAATTAAAATTAATTATTCACCTGTGTAAACTTCTTACCACAACCAATACAAAAGAATGGCTTTTCATTACTATGAGTTACTATGTGACGCTTTAGATTGGATTTATCCTTAAACTTAACATTACAAGTGGGGCATGCATGTTTCCTTATACCTGAAAAATAAATCAATAAATCTATAAATATTCATAATAACATTATGTACACAACAAAATATCTTCTAAGATTAACATAAAAATGGAGTACTTACAGAGCCATAAAAAAATAATATATTATAATTATATAGCTATAGAAATTCCATAATTTCTTAGCTATTTTAAGAACATTTTCTAAAATAATGAATATAAATACATATATTATGATTTTTAAGTGTAACAAATGAGGAAGTAAACAGCATACCACTATGTACCCCATCTTGATGTTTCTTTAAATCAGAAGGCTTCTGAAATGCTTTTTGACACTCATCACACTTATGAGGCCTGAAAACAACAGCACAATTAAATTAATAAATCTCTAAACAACCCTAACCAACTATTTATAGACATACACTAATAAAATCTTTTAAATAAAAGCCTGACCTACAAACTAATGTGATAATTTTGATAAAAATAAATAAAGAGCATACCTATAGTTTAGATGTTTAGCAAACAAATGCTGCTGTAGCCGCCACAGAGCTTCAAAGACAAGGGTACATTGTGGACACTTCCAAACACGAGCTAGTGGCTTGTGAACTAGACTGTGCTTCATCAATTGTTGCTTGGTTGAGAATCTTGTGTCTGGACACTTGTCTAAAACACAAAAAAATTCAAAATCATTGATTTGCAACATGTTATACCCTATAAACACAGATGCATGTATAACTCTGCTGGTAGTGTATATCGCAAGCAATCTCACTGTTAAGCGTCAGGCACTACCGTTACTTGCTTCCATGCTTCGGAGGGCACGTTAACCCGTAGGTCTCTGTTGTTATCAGGTCTCAGTAGTTAAATCTAGTTGAAGGCCCTTTGGGCGGTTTGATAACATCCAAGGCGGATTGGCCACAAATCTATATCACCACATAAAAAGGGTTGAAGGCAACACACACATTATACCCCATTACTTACCACATTTCCACAAATTATCTTTAGAGTGCACTCGTAGATGTCCATAGTACTTCTTAGCATTATCAAACTGCTTGCTACATATCTCACAATGAAGTACAGTTGGTCCGTTCAGGTCGGGCTCCTCCAACGGTCCATCCGCATTAAGAAAGTGGGCTAGCACATCGTCTGAACTTAGGCTCTGCAAACCTTGTAATTGTAACTGACTACTGATGTCCGAATCAAACTCCTGCCCTTTATTTTTAAATGCCAAGTCGGAAGTTTCTGAATCTACGAACTAGATAAATAACATCCATAGCATTAAATGAAGAAAGATACTTTGTATAGTGTAATATTATTTGTTTTAATTTCATACTTACTGGCAGGCTAAAAAATGTTAAATTGGACTCCATTTTCTTTTACTTTTATGTTTATGCCTGTCTAAATTAATATTTTTGTATTATGCGCATTTTCTAACAATAACTTATATTAAAGGTAGAGAAATTAATATCTTGGATCCCATAAGCACTATTGCTTAGTTTCCTTACTTTCCATTAAGCTTTAGGCTTTCTTTTACAATACAAATTTTACAAATTATTAGTTACATTTTTGCTTTGCATCAACAGAGTGACATTAATGATAGATGACATGACAGCACAGACTGAATAACATGACATGACCAGTGTATTATTTATGGACATAATAGGCATTATTGCCATTACAGTCAATACACGTAGACAACTAAAAAGATAAAAAATAATTGATTTAATTGTCATGGAAAATTGACTTACTGGACCGGGTGGACTGTGGACACAGTTTATATTAAATGGCACATTATAATTCTAGAGTAGTCTGTGTATGATCTGATCCTGATAGTACATTCTATGTAGTCTGCGATCCTGACAATATTGATTATTGTCAAAAGTCACATGGTTATTGGTTAATGATTTTTTTTTTATTTGTTATTGTTTTTTTATGTATAAACTTTTAGACTTTGTTTATTGTTATATTGTTATGGCTAATGACGTGTGGTAAAATTTTTCGTATCCGTTTTAATCAATGTTATCAGAACGTATCGAAAAATAAATTTCTTTATTTCATCTATGATGTCACATGATTATTTTTCTTTATATGGACTTTATTCAAACTGATAAGCCAAATTCTTCAATTATAAAATTTCTAAATGTTATTTTGGTTATTTTAGAAACATGTGCATATTATTAACTTACTCAGGTGTTAACGATGAAGAAAGCGACTACAGCTACATACTGGCATCTAACAGAGATGAATTTTATAGCCGGCCAGCTCAAAATATGGCCCCGTGGGTGGAAACCCCCAGTGTGTATGGAGGTATTCGTTTTTAATGTCAATGAATACAAAACAACTATAATTTTATTTTATTGTTTCACTGATTCCCTTTTTGAAATAAGAATGATAGGGTGAACAACATCAGCCTTTAATTTTATTATAAAAATAGTGAATACCAATGAATTTGCTGTAAATTTTTCAGGACGTGACTTGCAAGCAGGTTGTGAAGGTGGCACATGGCTAGCGATATCTCCTGAACGGAAAAAGATTGGCGTTCTGCTTAACTTACCTGATGCTCTAAAAGAAAATGCTAAGAGTAAGGAAACTAGTATAGAAAGAAATATAAAACTGTTCTATTCTTCTTATAGTTATTGTGTGTGCATAAATAAATTTAAATCTATATACCTATATTATATTTTTTCAGGCAGAGGGACAATAATTGCTGATTTTGTAAAATCAGAAGCATCTACATATAGTTATGTAGAATCTATGAAACATAGCTTTCAGCAATGCAATGGATTTTTATTTGTCACTGTTGAGTTGAGGTATATAAAAATAACTAACAACATAAAAATAACTGCAATCTTATCAATAAAGTTAAATAATCTTATCAATTAAGTAAAAGTAAATGTGAAGAAGTGAAATAACTGTGATGTCCCAAAAAGACTGATAATCTTTTCATTTCAGTAACCCACCAGTAACTCAGTCCTTCAATAATGCAACTGGTATTTTAGATAAGTGGTATGATGATACATGTCTGGCATTTGGAAATTGCCACCCAGAAAATCCACTGAAGAAAGTTGAATGTGCAAAGGTAATGATGGCAGAAATTTGCACCAGATTAAATAAAGTTGACAAAAAACCAGAGCTTGTTGACAAACTAATAGACCTATTGAAGTCTAAGGAACAGTAAGTATTTGGCATTTTGCAAAGGGGAAACATTGTATATAATTTTATTTTGTAGTTATGTTTATAACATAAATAAAATTGTTTGGCCAATTCTAATTATTGTGTATAGAGTATAAACTACATTATTATGGTTTATACTTAAAATATTTATATTTATATAATATAAAATATTTTCAGGCACTTACCAGATCCTCAATTAGAAAAGAGGCAACCTAATATTTACAAACAATTAAGTTCGATTTTTGTGGAAATTCCTGAAGGAAATTATGGTACCAGGTGAGAAGTGTTAATGTTATTACTATATTTTTCTGGTGTACCTATCAAAGAGTAAGAACCATCAAATTCTGTTCAGATTTTTTATAATTGATTTCATTTTGTGTTTGTATTAGAATTTTAACTATTAAGACTTCTCCATATCAAGCTGCTTTTAAAAAATTATAGTACAATAATTAGTATTAAAACAATTATTTTATATTACAGAACTCATACATTGATACTTGTGACTAAAACAGGACATATTGATGTAATCGAAATCACTCTACAGAGTCCAATTAAATTATCAGATCCTCAATGGCAAAGGACAGAATTTCAGTTTGATATTTAAATAACTGTGATAAGCATTACTGTGATATATAAAATATTGTAAAGAATATTTAAAATTAAAATTCAGTCATTATTTTGTTAACTTTATTAAATAAAGTATTTTACATTATATTTCAGTTTTAATTCTATACTTTCCAGCTTTCTACTCTGAACTGTTCAGGTATATTAAAGTCACCATCTTGCTCTAAAACACAAGCAAGAAATTTAGGCACATTTAAAATGGTACCAGTTAGAATATGTGGGAATTTACTTTGTTTCTCATCCATATATGTAAACATCAATCGTTTACTTATATAATCACCGCTGACTGATAAATTACCAACTTCTACATAAGTTTTGAGAGAGCTTGAATACATTTCTATTGCAACTCTCAATGATTCCCAAGAATAAAGTTTATCTGCTGATACAATACTCAATCTGTAATGGTATCCAAGTTGATTGTAGCAATCTTTTACGATTTCAATCAATTCTTGTAACAAGTTATCAAGATCATTGGCAGATTTTGCTGCCTCAAATATCTGAATTACTGAAGACTGGCTAACATGGAAAAGACAATCTTCTTCATCTGGTGAGGGTTTGTATTTCCTACCCATTGCAAAATATTTTATTGGCAAAGCTTTACCGATAAGAACATTTTTTGCATAGTAGGCAAAGAAGGAGAATATGGAACCTGCTCCTGTTAAATGTAATCTACTGTCCATATTCACCTTTGTATCCTCATTGTGATGTAGAATGAAAGAAGAATCTGTGTTTGTATGATCCTCACCACAGCCCTCTATTATCAAACTTTTGACAAAGTCTGGATTGGAAAATTGTGTAAAATCATTCATCCTGAGCATTTTACTGAAATAGAACTTTGCGCCTAATTCAAATATAGCTGCATCTTTCTTAAGATAGTAATTTTCGTTCTTAGTAAACTGTATGATTTGTAGGTCTCTACCAACATCCAAGTGATTTTTGGAATTACAAGGCATTTTGAAGTTGGTAAAAATAACTTTGTTTTCACCATCTGGGGTTAGTGGATGCAAGATGTTAGGTAATTTCAGTGACTCCACTACAGCCATTTCTTCAGCAGACCATAACGGAACTTTAATTTTTTTCATATTTTCCTTTATTAAAGTCAATTTTAATTTTAATTTGTCCATATTGGCATCTGGATTTTCTTTTATTAATGCTGACATTTCCATGGAGATGTCATCTTTTCTCTTTTCCAATTTAGTTTTCTCTATTTCTAAGTCCTTATAAAATGTCCACAGATTTTCAATTTTACTCAAGTTAATATTAGAATGTCTTCTTGCCAATTCAGATTCAAGTTTTTGTCTTTGCTTGACACGCTCAGGAAAGTCTATATAAGGAGTTATATATACAAAAGTATCTGTAGCTTTTAGGCCATTTATAAACAGAGCAGAAAATCTTACAGAAATCCTTCTATAAGTATTGCTTAAATTAACATTTTTGATTAGTTTACCTATCATTGTCGTCTTTTTTCTTTTTCGCAGGACTTGTGTCTTCTATTATTGCATCTCCATCAGTGTCAGTAACATCTTTGTTGCCGGTATGTTGTGTGACTATCTTTCTTTTGCTAGGGAGCTTGAAATTACCGAATCCAGCAGCTCTTTCTGATTCCTCAATACTGTAAGGTTCAAGTTCTAATGCCTTAAGCCTTCGTTTGTGCACTTTGGTTTTAAAATGCTCTGAAAGTGCTTTTTCGTCAATAAAATATCTAGCACAATGAAGACAGTAGTGTTGAGCAGCACCGGGCAAATCGAGATCAACGCCCTGGTTTAGAAGTTTCTCAGCGTTATCTGTAAAAAATATCAATATAGGTCGCCTTTGGACATAACATACAAATTAGAACAGGAACACGTGTAACTTTTGTAAGTCCACACTTACCTTCCTTTATATCTACATCTATTTGATCTAAATCCTTCTTTCTATTGCGCAATCTCCATCGCTTCTTCAAATGAGTATCACCATGATGATATTTCTTTCGTTTGTATGTCATAATCTATGTGTAGAATTGTTTTTTTTTAAACAGAACCTAACCTAACTAAACTAATTTTAGTTTTAGACTTTTAGATGAGATGACATGACACGACAGAATATAAATAACTGACATGTCACAACACAAAGCTGTACACACCACAGACTACTAAATTATACATAATTTACCGTATCGTACACAGATATCGGGTTGTCAGTATGAAAAACATCACAGAATTTGATTGCAAGTATAACAGGTGTTGTGTTTAGGTACCTTTGTGTAATAATTCTGTTTATGGCAGTTATAACTAAAATTTAAATACTGTAGGGCTACGTAGATATCAGTCGTTAAATTAACGTGATAACGGCAGGCCCTTTGGACAGTTCCATAGATAAAACCACTTATACAGTTCGATAACATCCAAAACGATTAGGCCGTAAACAATGTTAACCCCCTGACGCAAACAGCTAGGGGTTCCTCGGATACTAATCTTTCTTCTTAGACACGCCAGTGGTTCCTACGTTACTGTAGTTTATTACTCAATCCTAAAACAAATTTAATATGAAATCGGTCCGAAATAAAAATACGATTTTTATTCGTATAATAATTATTTATTATCTTACTATAATAAAATTCAGGGAAACAGTATCATACATGAATAAATACAACACTAATAATGTAATAATAATATTAAACAATGATTCATTTTTTACTCAGAATAATTTTTCTAAAGATTAATTTATTATAACATTGTATTTTGTATTAGTTCATATATTTAATGAAGGGAATGATTTGAATGATTCGTTCAGCGTTAATTATAATTATTACAATATCATAATTTTAGACTCACATTAATACTGTTACAAGAATGTAACAATAAATGGAGTCCTCATAACATGACCTTCTGTGGCACCACAATGTAAATAATCACTGTAAAATATAAAAGTAAACAATTTTTTTTTAAATAAGAGTTAACCAGAGCGCCGGTAAAATTTTTTATGACCTTAAATTATAATCTGGTGAAGGCATATCAAAGTGCGACGTAATGTAATACATAATAATGCAACTAAAGCAACACTCGTGACAGTCCTCGCACACATTCGCAAACATAATTACTGAAAATAATAACATCGTACTTCTAAATCCATCTAAGCTAAACCTAATCGTACCTAAAATGTTACTTGTTAAAAAAGTTTTTTACTCAGTAACTCTTAAATAATCATGTGTAATTAATAAATTTAAAATAATATTAACGGTTCCACATCGACGTCGCAACGTTTTGAAAGCATTATATACATATAACAATAAAGTCAAACGTTTGAAACAAATATTGGGGATGTTTTGTACAGTTTTGTTGTAATGTAAAGTTGAATTTAAGATTTTCAAGTATATTGCACCGTAATTATAAAAACAAGTAAGTAGTATTATTTTAAATCTTTTCTAGTGTAACCGAAAATTGTATTATAACAGTAATTTATTAATTTAAATCTCATAATATATATTTTTTAGTACAGTTATCAATAATTTTTGGGACGACACCGTCGCAAATAACCACTATGTACATAAGGGTATAATATTTTTTTATCTATGCACCTAGTGGTGGAGAAGCCATGACTGCAAATCTAAAATTTGGTCACAGCTGCACAACTAATATCTGCACAATTAATATGTAAATACAACATCAATCCTTAAGCCATTTTGAATCTTAGTTAAGTATATTTTATAGGCACAAAGTGCATTCAATCGACAAGAAAAAGGTAGTAATCTTGTCACAGTGATTTTACTATAACCATACATACATACGGTATCATATTATAATTATAATTTCTAAGACACTTAACAACTGTAATATGCACAGTCAAACAATGAACAAGCAGCAGAGATCTCATGTACTAGTAATGCTGAGAAATTTCACAAAAAATTGTTAAGATAAACTTTGTTAAGGTACATAATTATATTTAATACTTAATTTGTATTAAATCTTTTTATATTGATAAAAACTGGTATGTTACTAGTACACTGATCGATAGAATCTCTAATATGAAAGATATTTAATAGTTAGCTATAGAATTCTTTAACCCCATTTATGGACGAGCAAGTTTACTTTATTTCCACTTATCGTGCCCATTCGTACTTTCTATGAAATAAAAATATAGCCTAAACATTTTCGTCTATCTAATTACTTGTAATTAATTTTACAAGTGAAATAAAAAACGAAAATACAGTTCTTAGGCCGCGACGGTACGAAAACAGCTGAAATACTACAATAATTTACATACAAACTGGCATATTAATGAACTCTTTGCTTGATAGAAAATGCATAGAGTTTCAGAACAGCGCTGCACTTTAAGTAGTAATATTATAATAGGTATATCTACCGCACACACGCGCAAGAAGGACCAACACTCAAGTACTTATTAACTATCACCTATGGAATAATAGTTGTTCACTACAGGATGTAACGACGTAATACGAAATGTAAAACGCAAATTATGTAGCACAGATGATACGTAGATCTTAAGTCTGTTTAGTAACAAGAGAGCACTTTATATAATTACTAGATTAGCTAACATTAAGTCATAGCTCGTGCGTAAGTAGTAACATGAAGAACAACATTTAAACTATATCCTGCTCTACGCATAAATACTTTCTTTACTTTAACAGCAGCAACTGAGTTCATAAATAGTCTTTCATGTCATCTAGCTCAGTGCTCAAAGACATCGCATATAATGTTTTATAATAGAAGTACTAGTGGGTTAGTAACGGTCCGTGTTTATAGGATGTTGGCACGTGTCGCGTGTGACGCGTGTGTCGCGGCGCTTAGAAGCGCGCGAATGTCCCCCAAGCGAGTGGGGAGGGTGTTCCCTACATGCCGTAGCCGTGGTAAGGCGCGGGCGACGGAGCCTGCGCCGCGTACGCGTAAGGCGACGCTTGCGCCGCCACGCCGGGGTACGCCATCGAAGGACCTGACACAAAAATATTGTCAATGTGGTTAATGTGTAGATGGCAAGTCATGACTCGCCATGAGTAAGGTAAGGTTTTGGTGAGTACCGATAATCATAAGGCACAACCCCAGATACAACTTTTTCCTATTTGGGGTATGTATATAGTGTGAGCTTTGGACTTAGGCCCATGGTTTCCAGTGACCAATGATTAAAAAATGAAATAAACTTACCAGCAGTGAGCATAAGCTGAGGTTCCATCATCATAGCCGGCTTGGCTTCATGCTCAGCACTCTCGGTACTTCGTTTGGCATCTGCTTCCTCTAATTTTTCAACCTTTGTTGTTAACTCGCGTACCGTCTGCCAATATTATGCAAGTTTAAAAGTGGCCAATGATAAATGATATTATCTGTGTAATGTAAAAAACCCATAGAATTCTTTACAAATGAGAGTTAAATAATATTCACTGGTAACAGTAAAAGCAAAATAAAAAAATATATTTACCTGGATAAGGTAGGGCATCGCAAAGTCCATAATGTTATGCCTCCACGCCAATTCAATCACAACATCAGGTTTCAACAGATCATAACACTGAAATACAAACACATAAATAAATAAGAAAATCAACAAAAAAAACCAACAATCTCAAAGACAAATTGAATTTGACCACCAGATGTGAAAAGTAACACCAAATAATTGTAAAATTATCTGTTAGATATCCAAAAATAAAAATCATATTTTTATTATATTATGATATAGTGTATCTAGTATTATATTTATCATAAAATACCTTTTTTTGTATGTATGAATTTAATATTATTAAGTTTATTAAGAAAAAAAAACCTTTGTTATTCCAATATAAAAAATATTCAAATTAATTATGTCTGCCTTTGTATGTTCTCTAGCTATAAACAAACATAAATGGACAAACCTGATAGAGACATGCCGAGAAACACTCGTAATTGCTCCTCTCGAGGAACCAGTCGAGCAGCGCCTCCGCTACCTCCGGCTGACGAGACTCCGCTGCGTACTCCATGGCGTCCGCGTACAGCGCGTCCTTCTTGCAAAGCTCCACGCTTTGCTTCCATCTGTTGTTGCCTGTTTACCATTTTCAAATATATTAGATACTAGTTGAACTGGCGAACTTCGTACCGCCTAAGAACCAGTAAATGTTGTGTTAACTTATTAGCTTCATGGTTCGATGGATGTCTTG
>DWQK01001220.1:0-16395 GCA_018231225.1 Noctuana stator
TTCAAAGGGTTCCTGGATTCGATTCCCAGCGAAGCAGAAACAAAATGATGAACTTATATTTCTTTTCCCGGACTATGTATTAGTATCCATGGCACAGGAAATCCTAATGTGTGAACTATGAGTGAAAAGCGTTATTATTCTTTTAAGTAGCCTAGTCAAATGTGTTACATTCATACATAATTTTATTAGTACAAACCATACACCATACGGATGTCAAAAAAGTGCGGAGTGATAAAATATAAGCCTGGGGCTATGACACACGAGATTCCTTATGAATAACGTGTGATGTCATAACGCGCCTAAAACATAAACGTGGGTTCGAAACTCGCCACGCAGCCAAAATTATATAGTACTTACACTACGTCAGACCACGCCAATCGTGGAATTACGCGTGGAATGTGCGTAGAATAGAAAAACCATATTATGCGCGCCACGTTTCATGTTTTTAAAGTCATAGTGCTTTAGGCCCCTGATATAGGTACACAGTTAACTATGTACATATACCCGTACATATATGTATATACAGAGCTCTCTTGCGAATGGCTCGCTATTATATTCGAGCTTCGCGGTTACGGTATAGCCAACTATTACTTTCAAACTTCTACCAAGGCTCGATTCAGAATAGTCGACGATACACGCAATTTATCACTGACAAGCACATTAAGTAAAAGTAATTTTCTAATATTATTTAACTATCTATCTTGTTAAAATCTTTTTATAAATTTGATTTCATTGAGGCAAAGAAATTAGACTAACTAATTTACTCTTAGTGACAATTCTCTGTACTACCAAGTAGTCTTAATAATATATTTTGAATTTAGTTTTTGCAATGCTCTTAAAAAACTCTTTGAAATGTAACTTTTTATACTTTTCCAACATTAGGATTCGTGAGAACTTAACTCAGGACCAATATGCTAACCACTAAGCCACATTTGTCTTCAATATGTGGTAAAAATTAAACAGTTCACACCAGAGGATGCACCACCACCCTCAACGCTGAATTAACAAGTTTTTGTATTTCGCTTTGAGAAGTATTTAAATATTACAGTAAAGTTACCAACGAACGTAGAAATTCTTGAAAGAAACGACTGCCAAAGACTTTTAACAAATTAAGCAAAGATAGTAGTAAGCACTGGTGCAGTTTGCACGGGGAAGTACCATCGTAAGTCTTGTGACAAGTTCTTGTGTCCAATAAATATCTATTATATTCTGTTCTACTCAATTTTCTGATCTATCTCTTTCAATTACATTTATTTATACCTACTAAATATCTGCTTAAGAACTTTAGATTATAATTTTATGTTCTACTACATATTATATTTAGGTATCATAACTTCAAATAAAGTTTCCGTTCTGTGTTACATTTGGAGACATTATTCGGAGAATTTCAAATTTATTCGGGTGAGAACCTTTTGTCCTCGAACGTTCTCTTATCCCGAAAATTTGTGTAAGCTGACGCTGTAAATTCAAAACAATTTACGGAGCACTTCAATTAAAGTTGTAAAGAGGCACCTCATCAAGCAACTGAGAAGGACATTACAGACAAAGAGCGCTCCGAGTGCGAAATTTAAATCCAACCCGCAGCTGTGGACCTTAGAAACAAACAAATCGTCCCTCCCTCTAAGCAGCCCCCGAGTAAGGGGGTAAAACAGGAATGGCCGCCTTATACGACCACATCTTACAGGCCCCAATTCCTACTTCCTTTCCATTACACAGCCAGCGCTGACTAAACATAATCGTCGAACTTCCTTACGACTCTACCCTTCCGGCAAACTGCTCGCAAAACGCACACTTGAAAACAAACTTAATCTTTATACGGACACAGCGCAATTCGCTTTGAGGTTTCGCGTCGTCGTCGTGGGTGAGTGACGCTCAAAATTCGACTTTATGTCCCGGAATTATAGTCGAAATTCGAGTGGGTTGGACACTTTCTAATTTTCGTACAGCCACCGCCGAACGGCCGAGTTAAGAACAGCGGCGTACAAGTTGCGCTGTTGCCGCGAACATTCGAACAGTTTTCGTTGTCGGAACTTGTTTGCTCGACGTTGCGGGCGTTTCTTATACAAAAGATGAGGGTGAGGGGGTGGCTATGATAAATGGTTTGATATTAATACTCGGGTCCGTACAGTATACTTTTATGATCTTAGTTGGGTCGTAATATAAATCTGCTTTTCCGGCCGAGCTATCTTGTTGAGTATTGTTTTAGTAACACTATCAAATGTGTGTCGTTAAGAGTGTCTGCGTCGTCATGGATCCTATTATCGTATCGAAACAATAGTCTCTATCTCGATTGTTGTCCAGTCTTAACAATAGAAATTGCCGCATTATTCTGTAGTACTTAGATGAATCTTTGGGGTATTCTTTGCTGATTTTCATATCATTTCCGTGTAAGAAAATTAGGACATTTTACGAATTATTTGATTTTGTATATCATGCAGGTATTGACTATTTTATTCGATTGTTTTAATCAAATATAATCTTTATATTTAGGTTCCGTCGTGAACATAATGCATTAAGTACGAGTATATCTAGCAAAAACCTGTACTAAACTAAAGTAATAATTATAACTTGCGTTACGAAAACAAGCGACTACAAAATATATATCGCGTCCATAATATGGTTTTCTCACGTATGACATCGTCAGAACTAGACCAAATTTAAATGAGACCACACGGGAAGCACCAGCTATCAAACAAAAAAAGAATCATAAAATCCGTTCACCCAGTCGAAAAAATACAGTCGAATTGAGAACCTCCTCCTTTTTTGTCGGTTGAAAAAGTGAAACACGTATGGAAAACTCAAATATTCATTTAACTCCTCAGTAATAAATACGGTTTTGTAAAGCGACCCAAATTGCGCTTTCCTGTCGCAGCGGTTTAAAATATACTGCTAAATACGGTAGTAAGTCGTTGTTTAGAACATTAACAGTACTTGTTAGAGTTGTTAGTTAGAATAGCACAATTCTCAAAGCAATGAAGCGAGCCGAAGAATTACAGTCCGCGAGTGGCTTGGCACGCCTTATCTTTTACAGCGCCAAAACAGTATTCATAAAGATTTTATTACAACGCCTCGGACCCCGAATCATATAAACTATGGCGCGGAGATTCACAACATTTTGAATAAGATTATTTAAATACAATGTAATTTTTTTTATATAATAGTAAATATGGTGGTACGGTACGATATGGGGTTCTTCAAAAAAGGCGCTAAAACAGTGTGCTAGGCGAAAATTATAAAAAAAACCGTGCCACTGGGTGAATCCAAAGATATGAAGTATAACTCTTTATTTATTATTTTGTGACTAGCAATGCAACAAACATTATTTAAGCTATAGGTACAGTTAAAAGAAATTACGTAAACAATTTATTTTAATTACATAATGAGCTTTTATGTATACAATCTCATCTATACGTCATCATTCTGCGTATAGTATCATAGAATGAGCTACAGATATACGCACTAACATTTCACATTTATATACTTACGCAAAAGGTTGACCATCCCTACTATCGATCGTCGTATTCGTCGTACCGAGAAAGATCCAAGCAGGCTTTGTACGATTAAGACTAAATTACTGTGAAATTTATCGTCCACTGTGCTTGCGGTAAATCTCTCACTTATAGAAGACACTAATGCACCAATTGCCATGTGATTGCAAATATTGGGCTAGAAATTGATTATTAGAAATCGAATTCAAACTGTTATAATGGCGACAAGTAGCATTACGTTCTTTGTTTAATAATAAAGATTAAGTAATTATAAATTAACGTAACATTTTAACGTAAGTCTTTTTATGTCTATACTGTTTTAAATTTATGGTTACGCAATCAAAGAACGGTAAAATAATGTAAAACAATGGGTATTAAATAAAATTAATTTAATCTTAATACTAAAAAAATTCAACATGCATTCACAAAAGAAAAAACTTTTACTCTTTAAAACTTGAGGTATAAAATGACCCTCCGGTCAAAGTTCCAATCCGATTGACCCAAACGGTCACCTGCTTTGTTAAATGCGTCGAAATCTAACGTACATCAATTTTATAACAAACAACAAAAATATAAATAAGAGAAAGATTTTATTAACTAAAGAAGTTACTTATATTATTTTACATAATGTGGGTAAATTAAATACTATTGATAGGGCTGGATTTGTCTGGGACCGACACTACATCGACTTTAATGGGCACATGATTTTATGAAGCTTTACCTCTGTCTCATTGGTACGAATAATCGTTCAATAATTTCATAAAATGTCGTTGTGGTCGTCGTATCGTGACGTGCAATAAAGACGCATTTGTTGAATCGAGATGCCTATTGGCTGTTGTAATTATACACCTACATCTTGTATACATCGTAATCATCATTGAACTGATATCGAGTAGATCATAAGCGGTAAAAAATCAATCTATTAAAAAAAGTTTAATATCAACGTTTTTTCAAAAAAAATGATTTCTTTGAGCATTCGCTTAATAATAATATTCAAAACGAGTTAAATAAGAATGGAATGACCAGTGATGACCTGAGGTCAAAGAAACCCTTCTACAGGGAGTTCCCACGAAGACTTACAGCATCCGATTTAGGGTTACGATTGCATCTTTGTGATATCAATGATTTTGAATTCTCATGAAAAATCTTGTTTAACTTATTTCGTTCTTGATTCTTCTTATTTATTTTCTGTTTGCACATTAAAATTATTCTTGAAATACCGTATATAGTTTGTGAAGTAAGCTGTGTAACAAGCATGTGTCATAATAAAAAAGTACTTATTACATTATTATTATAACTATTTATACCGCAATAAACACCTATAGGTATTACTTTAACGACCGTGTGGTGTAGTGGTTATTACGCCGATCTACCATTCGAAGGGTCTTGGATTCATTTCCCAGCGGGACACCAGTTTAATTACATGAATTTAAATTTCTGTTGTCAGTCTAGGTATTTCGGTGGCACAAGGCCGAAAATATACAGTAATAAGATTGAATTGGAAACTAAGTATACTACGAGTACCTACATTACCTTTTACAGTAAACTTTACTTTAAGCCGCGCTTACACGTAACCGCCTAACTGTATGTAACCATTTGGTAGAGACATAGCGCAGAATTGCTTAGTAAATATTTCAGTTTGAAACCATCTAGTACCAGCAGAATTAAAAAAAATCACAACAATAATAAAACAGTATTACGATAATAATATGTACTCAGTAATAATGATACAGTATAAGGTAGAGGTACATACTGACCGCTGATAAGACATGTATGAACTAGGGTTGGAAAGGGGAGAGGGGGGGAACGCGAAGACATTAGAGCGAAGACGTGCGCGGATGTCAATAGAGCTGTTATTACCTACCGCTTAAATACTACACTTTTATCCATTAAAATACTAACATTAAAGAAAATTGATAGATATGACTGTCATTCTAGCAAATAATATCGATGTTGGAACTACTTTAACAAAGTCACCAAAGTCTAATTTAGGCAATTCTTTTCAGATGCTGCAGCTCAATGGCATACCGTAGTCTACTGGAAGTACATTATAATATAGAAGAAACATGCACTGTTACATCTAACTGCACGAGTACATCTATTAAATGAATTATACAATGCTACATCCATATTCACGACGTATACAGTTCTCTTGAAACATGCAATATGCAGTTAGTAATATGAATACAGTTTTTATTAACGATTATCTTAAAAATAATAAAGGATTCATTCTTAAATATGTTGATTAAAAGCTATCTGTGGTAATTATAAAACATTGCTAACAAATTCAAGTAATAGTTGAGAAATGTGTCAGAACGAAGTACCGTTAATGTAGTTTACTTGAAAATATAGATCGCAAATATGACCGTGTCCCAAAAATAGCCACATACGATGACAAAAAGAAAGAAAGAAAGAATCTAATTGTAGTCGAAATTTGTAATTATTGGCGAAAATTAATAACATAGAACAACAAAAGGAAACGAATAATGATATATTAAATTAAAAAACGATACAGCAGATACTTAAAAATCATTGAAAAGTATTTTTGTGAATTGAAACCAACATTGAGAAGAGAACAGAAGCTACAAAACAATTTAAAACTTCTTGGTGGTCTCAACATCTCTCGATAAATACTCCGTGGACCACTCGGGCAGCGTCCGAACGACTTTCGTGAGGGTGAAAGCAGTTTGAAAGTCGGGTTGGTATTGATCGAGTGTCTTCTCGCCCCCGCCGCCCAATTCTGAGGAACCTTGTCTTTAATATAGTAAGTATAGTTGCTTATTTTCATAGAAATATCAAGCTAGCAGTAAACGCGGCAGACGAAAAATAATATTTAAGTGATCCGATGGAAATACTCACTTTTGTTCATGTATCTATTGTCAACGTAAAGCAAATGGTCAAAAACAATCTTAATTTCTTATCAGCAGGCGGTTTTAGTTTAAAAATTATGTAACCTAGAATAATAGCTAAACACACACAAACTACAATACTAAATATTGTGGTAGTTGAATATACGGCAGTATGGAACATCCCGACACAAGTAGTATTATATACAAGGATGTTTCAACATCTATATAACAACATAATGTAAACCTTTATGGAAAATAAATAAACTATTTCCGTTTCTAATTGTGAAAAGTACCCAAGCCTGACAGACAATTTATTTTATATGGTACGAAAAGAATATATCCGATTTAGTTTTGTTAGTATCAAATGAATGTTGATATTTAGAGAGCGATCATAATTTTGTGTTCTGTTAAAAGTAATATTGTGATATGTTTTTTACTTTTGGTTTTGTGTTGCTTTTGACATTTGTATTTTTAATACAATACGCATATTAACTACTTCTAGGTTACTAACAAAAATAATCGTTAGAGATAAATAAATAATGGCGGCAACATAATGGATTGAAATTTTTAAACAAAAAACAATATCAAGATGTTGCAAATTGGATATTTGTTTAAAAGAGCATTAAGTAGTCGATGCTCTGATATTCGATCATAGCCATAGGTAGGTTCGAATCTGTATTCAAACAAACACTTACGGATTGTGTTCACAACTTTTTAGCTATCTGAGTAGTTTTACACGATTGGGTTTACGCTCGAAATGGCATAATAATATAGGTACAACCATTCATTTTGGGATGCCGATTTTTTCCTTCAGTTGATACTTCAAATAACTTACTGTAGTAAGTAGTGTAAATAGTGTTCTGTGGTTGAAGTTCTGTTAGTACTACAGAATACTCTGTATCTACTCTACAGAGTAGTCTAGATACAGAGGTATCTAGCCTATTACCTACTCTGTACGTCTGTGGGTTTGTATGTTATGTGGTTCGCAAGGCAAGCCGTTCGTAGCATGAAGCATTTATTACGATACCGTGGCTATATTAGTGTAAGATTTACGTAGTAGTTGTTAGGTCACATCATATGAAATATTACTAATTTCTTCCAACGTAAACCCCGCTGGTAACTCTACACCGGCAGCGGCTCTCGTCTTACCCTCGACTTGATTAATGTGTGTACCGACCAAGTTAATCACCACTCGAAGAGCCACTGACACCCACTTATTAAATCTCATGGAATTATATCTCATCTACGCCTACGTTATAAACTTGTTCATCTGTTTACGTGGTTTGTTGTTAACGTGATGATGATCAATCGTAGGTCAGACTAAAACTAAAATATCGCCTCAACACTGAAATATCAGCTCAAAACTAAAATATAACGCAAAATGCTTGTCAATATACTGTGATGAATTTAAATTGTTACGAAAATATTATACATTTTATTAACTGTTATTTGTATATCCATTAGGGTGAAATACCTACATCGCACATAAAATATGTAATTTTGTATCTGATCGAACCTGTATTTATAAATAAAGGCATTTGTATTTCTAGTAATAAATTCAATATTAAGTAAAGAAAAAATATATAAAAGTAGCTAAAGTTTTATTATTAATTAAAATTTCAAGAAAAAAGTTTCCCATAAATATGAGAAAAGTGTCTGAAATACGTATTTGAATCAAATCCCTGGTTAAACAGTGATTTTAATTACAAATAGCACGTTTTATAAATCTATTATTCCAATGATTTGACCTATTTAATCCTTGGTCACTAAAACAACGAAACAAATACTATTATAACATCGATCCAAACAAAAATATTTTAGAATCCTTTGTTTCTATAAATAAAATACATTTCAAAGCGAGACTGCCATACAAACGCCCAATTAAACATTGTACAACAAACTAATTTCCTTGAAACCGTTTTCAAATTTCAGCAAGCAGCGTCCCAATCGTCGAAAGGTTCCATTTCACGGTGTCCGGCATAATTAATGGACACCTACAAAGTGGGCATTAAGAACTGGGTAGGGGCGATCGATACATTCTCCGCTTTAAGGCTCGCTTCTTACGGGGGCGGACTGTCCGGTTTTCGTTGCGGTCGGGGGGGCAGTTTCTTCTTTCGTTCCTTGGCTCGCCTCCCCACACCCCGCAACATTCGCCGACCAGTTGCGGAAGAACTTTGAGCATTCATTGCGCGACGCTTTCTCGCGTCATTTGTTGCTCGGAACGCGGGGGAAGTGGGAGGTCGTTGTACGCTGGTAGAGTTTATATCTTCTTCCTTTCCTTAGTGGGTTGAGTCGGGGCGCTTTGTACGTGTGTGGGTAGGGTTCCTCAACTTTAAGACTGTTAGTGGGGTCGCAATCAGAACTACCTAGTGCTTTTCATTAGAGGAGATGGTTATCACGGGCCGTTGTACGTGTTTTGTTTGACGAAAGCGCTCACTTATTTTGTTTACCGCTCATTGTTTGTATGATTGTATACAACGATAATTTGTGCTAATCAAAACTGATACACTGTGAAAGGGTCTGCGAAAGTATATTATAAAGTCTAAACTGTTTTCAATGAAATAACCTACATGTAGGTACCATATCTTGCTTTGTATGAATTAATAATTGAAACGCACATGCAAGAAACTGGAGGGAATCATTTAAATGCAAATATAAAATTCTTTACACGTGAATACTAAGTTTAAGATACATGTTTCATAAAGATACGTATTCTTTAAACATTTCGGGGTTCGTGAGTAAAGCACTAAAACCTAAGTTCTGTTAAAATCAAGACAAATACGGCGCGGAGCGAGAAGCGTATTTTTTTATTTTGTACTCCCACCTAACAAGGTTTTAGATATTATATAGTAATTATTTCATGTTTTTAAAGTCCAATACGCTTATGAATTCAGACGTCTATAATTTTACTTTCGATAGCAACGTAGTAAACATAGCAACACGCAGTAATTGATTTAATTATTTGAAGAAAACAGCAATAATCATAATACAATAGAAACTCTATTATTTGGTGTATGTTAAATATATCCTAGCACGTAAGGTTCACTTACCTACTGTCAATACAATATCGGTTTTAAAAAACCTTTATTTATAAACAGTTAGTATTTGACATAAAAATAACATAAAGTAAAATAAGTATTTCATAATTCCGCTAAAACACATTTCCGCTTCCCGCGAGCATTTATCGTTCATTTGGCCTCGCGTTTTTTCGAACTGAACTTAGAACCTCCCCATATTAACATTCAACCCGTGCGGGCTGCACTTCTTTAAATCTCAAGCAGAGAAGTAAACGTTGAGATAATACGTGCTTCGCTTACAAATGGATTTTTTAAGAGCAGACGCTCTTAATCGTGTTAGTCTGTACGTGCCCTTATAGAACTAAGCTTGTGTATGGAACCTTAATTATATGCCTTTTTATTAACTTGAAGCATTTGAGAGGATGTCTAGTTGTGTTAAAACGTATTTTTATGTAAATTTAAATCATATAGGTACCTACTGGCCGATAAAAAGATTAAATTTGGTAGATATAAATTTCACTTGAACAAACTAATTTATTTTTGCATAACACATTGCAAACGAGTTGTGTTTTACATTGAAGTTTCAAATAAAAAAAGATTTATCCAAATCCGTTCACCCAGTCGAAAGTAATGACGTAGCAAACATTAAAACAAAACATACATTAAAAAAAAACAATAGAGTCAAATTGAGAACCTTTTTTTTTTAAGCCTACTTATTCTATAACAAAACAACATGACGTTTTTTACTTCAGTTTTTTACTTCAAGTGAAAACAAGAAAAATATATTCTTAGAGGCAATAAAACAAACAAGGATCGAAGTATCTCCCAGGCGCGGACGCCGCAACTTAGTTTCAATTATTTTACTGCCGGCGTCCTGTAAAAATAAAACCCAGACGCCCGTAAGTAAAACTGAGCAGAAATAATTTTACCACATTTCTTCCTTCATAGGGCTGTCACTACTGTTTGCTATTCGAACAGAAAAAGGAACTCACAAACTTATTGGTACCTACTCATACCTACCTACATATACCTATTCATATATTTACATTTATTTATTTAAGGCATATCAACTAAGTACATAAAACGATGTTTCAATAATATTACAAACTAAAGGTTATTTTTATATATGCACTTAAATTAAAGGTTTGCACAACATTCTTCTTATTACTTTTCAAGAACAAATTCTATTTCTAGAATAATCATAACCTAAGAAAGCATTATGAAATCATACTTACATACCTGCCTACTAAACTAGTACCAAATATCGAACTGCTATTTTTTGGCACTCAACCTTTTCTGTTCAACGTTAGATACTGTCAAAAAAGCTGATCTAAGATTTCTCAAATATTTTCGAAGTAAAATTATCTTAAAAAATACCTAATATTTACAACTAGCTGTGTCACGCGGTTTCACCCGCTTTAAGAATTGTGACGTAACTCTTGATAGCCTATAACCTTCCTCATTAATATAGCTATCACAAAAAGAATTTTTCAAATACGACTTGTAATTCCAGAGATTAGCGCGTTCAAACAAAGAAACAAACTCTTCAGCTTTATAAATTAGTATAGATAAACACATAATTACTCGAAAATTGAAATTGAAAAAATTATTTACTAACAAAATACGCGCCAACCCTAGAGCGAAAATATTTTGTTGCTCGGAGCTAAAGTAGCGGAAAGAGATTTGCATGAAATTGTCTTCTTATAAGGTCCCTCGACTAATGCTTCTTTGCATATCCGTTTATTCTTTTATTCGCATTTTTACTTTTTACTCTTAATTGGAATCCTGCCAACCAGAACTCCGTGAAAAATATACGGAACAAAAAATTATAATCGTAAGTAAATCAATTTTAGAATTTAAATAAAGCTACGTATGTAATAAACAAATTCATTTTCATTTCGATTAACAGATGAGAATGGAGCAATATTTTTATAAGTGTTTCGTTTCTTTGTATCTCTATAATATAAATGTTGAAACAATACCGTCAATGTTTTATAGTTTCGATATTTTTCGATCCAAATTTTTAAGGTCGAGATTTTTTTTTATAAAGGTGAGTGAAGTTTAACAAGGAAAATAAAATCTTTATATACAATTTAGTAGAAGAAAAATTTTAGCCATCGTAAACGGTATATTTATATATATAAAGGTACCTTTATTAGTCTTTATTTAAAATGTTTATTTTTTTGTGGCTCGAAAAGCTTCAGTTAATGGCCTCGACAAACACAAGCTAAAAAAAAAATACGTAAGTCAATGTTTTTTTTTAAACAAACGTCACACATAGGTTTTCATCCGCAAAAAGCCAGAACAAAGGCGAACCAAACGAAATATTCTCACGCAAATCGAAACGCTGCGAAGAATCCGCATTCCCCCGACAATAAACCGGGCAGGCTCTAATAAAGAAATTCCGGATCGTCACAAACGGCGAGCCATGGAAATCTCTAAGTGTCCCGCGCGAAATCGTAAACGGCCAACCGGGCTGAATACAAAACAGACCCGACCCCACCCTGAGCCACCCTAACCCCTCCCCGCACCGCGCTCCCCGCACCCAGTCTTCATGCCCTTCTTCCTTAATGTGTAACAAAGACACCCCTCTTACGCTTCAATGTGTTTGTGTAGTTTTATACAACTGTGTGTGTTTAGTTTCGTTTATTGCGAACGCGGTGTCAGTGTGTGTTAGAATATTTCATATTATATTTCAGGCCTTTATCAATACGAAGTTGAGAGGTTATCTCCACGAATGATAGCGGGAATAGTTTGTTGTTCTAGAATGAACGTATTTGAAACTGTATTTTAGTAGTATTTTCCTATCTAAAAAACTAATATTCCTTTTTGCCGGCTGCCGCTAAAAAAATAAGTTTACGCTTATAGGTAGACATATTATTGCCTCTGCCTAAATGGTATATCTACTTAGCAAAAAAAAATCGGATAATTTAATACCTAAGCAATTTCTACCAAATAATTGAATTACGGTATGTCAATACAATTATAAAGAAAAAGAATTATAAAAACTCCTAAAATTAAGAAAATCATAGACAAACAAAATTCGAAACTTAAAAAAAACCTAGTGCATCTTAGCCACATAGCCAAATGCGTAACCAAAAGTATGATAGTATCAAGCTGATTAAAACTGATTATCCATGATAAGATTATTTGGAAAAGAAGTCGGTTGAACAAGAATTTTCCGGCTCAAAAGCCTCTGCCTGTACATTGAAATGACTCGAGCTCTGTTTCGAGAGGCCTGTGTCGAATATTCAAGTAGGCCGTATTATCGCCAATCAGGGAAAAAGTAAAAGAAAAAATCAAACCTGCCTGTATCTTTTCATAATTCATTAAAACAAATCTATTCAAAATCTAGAAACAAATACAAGATTGTGTAATTGATTCTATACCTATTGGAAATTAATCTTGTTCGTTCCATTTTCAAGCAATGAGGTCCCATAAAAGTATTTCTAATTAGCTAATGAGTCCAATAAGTGTATCCGAACGCAAAGCACTTAATGGCGGCGAAGAAAAAAAGAGAGAACTGAAAAGGTGTCGAGGAAACACTTTGCGGTAAGTGCGGGAAGTAGGAAAGTGTGAGATGTTTTTTATTTTATTTTCCTACTACCTACTAGTAACGCACCCCTTTCTTTAATTTTTATTAATTTATTCATATAAAATACATATTTGCCATATAAAAAATACATTTTGGCTAAGTAAAAATAAAAGTTAAAGTAACGGTAGTTGAATTGTAATGCTATTTTTTTTATATTTCTTTCTTTTTTAAATATTGTGTTTTTTTTAATCCTTGTAATTTCGGTACTCACTTTGTCTCTTAAAATATGATTTTTTAAAGATGAAAACGGCTTCCATTAATTTTAATGTGCATCATGTTTCTCTAATTATGAAACATTTTTTGAATGAATCAGAATTTTAAATTTATGAAATAATTTATAATTCTAAACTACACTTAAAAAGAAATCTTATACTATATTAAAAATCTTATTAATACTTAGAGAAACTAAGTACTTACCAACTAACAAGTAAGGTAGCAAATTAGTCTTCAATTTAATAGATTTGATCAATAAAATAATTTACTGCACGCCCCTATTAACATATACTTTTCAATCGCTATAAATATCTAACTGGAACCCCAAACATGTGGCAGCAAAAAACGGAACCACGATAGATAGCACTTAGCGGACGAAGTGGGAAGTGGGAAAACTTGGCAAAAACAACACTAGTTGGCACTTCCATGTTCTTTTTTAGTTTAAATGAAATACAATTTAAAAATGGAACTTGCAATCATTGACAGTCGAACACATGTTTTGATTTAAATTATCTTTTTATCATAATACTCTTAACAAATAGGCAGGTATTAAATTATATAAATTATATAAAAATAAAAATTATATAAAAGGTAAGGAACTTATCAGAAATATGTATCTAGTATTAACCTATTATTCTAAATAAGAAATTAAGACATATAAACTTGGACTTTAAACTCTAAAACAAAAATCTAACATTCTCTTTCATAGCAGGTTCTCAATTACGTTATTAATAATTTTTGAAAACTTAAAGCAGTTATGTACATAAAATCTTTGCAATATGAATAAGTTTAACATTTTTCAAAATTCCCAAGCCCCACAGAGTTATTACTGTCAGACGAAGTATAATTGAATTAGTATGACTCGCCTGAAAACTGATTTCTTTCAACGAAGTGCGACAAATTACGTCTGGAGCGCTGATTGGATAGCAGAAAGACACATTATTATGAAATTTCAAGCTACACTATCTATTATCTATAGCTGAAATAGACAAATATTCGTGTACAAAATTAAAAAAAAGTTTTCAGTGCTTACAATTTTGAAAAGATACGTCAAGATAAACTTATACATTCAGTTTAAATCTATAATTTTCGGACAGAATTTTTTTTTGTTGAATGTGGTCAAATAAGCTCGTTGAAACAGTTGAAATTCATACGTTTATACAGTGTGAACATCTAAAATTATTTGTTTACACTCGCACCGCATGAAGGTGGATGAATGAAAAATTAACATTGGCCCTTAAACATCATTAGCATAATGACGCCGGACGTCGGAAGAGACGGACATAAATCAGGCAACCCCGTGACCCTCGCGAAAAACTCGCAAATATTATGTACCTACTCTATGCATAAACGTATTATTAATCCATAGCTGCGAACAATAGACATTATTTTTAAAAATGGTTAGGCCACAGAAAAAAAATAACAAAAACGAAAAAGTATGGGTATGTTAATGTTGGCAACATTTACAATAATTAATTCTAAAACATTGTTCAAATAAAAGTATGTACTTACTCTTAAGAATTTAATTTGATTCATATTGTTCAGTAAATAATATTTTTATTTAAACTGTCAGTTCACTTTACATTTGAACTACTCCATTAATCTGGATGAATTTTGTAAGCTAATAAATTTATCATTAATAAATATATCATCGGATTGTTATTCAAATTGTAACACTAAATGATTTAACTTTGTATGAACTCTATATTTTGTACCAACACGTAGAAAAATGAAGTAAATACATTTAAATTAATTTGGTCACCTACTTTGGTCAAAGAAAATCAACAATCGATTTTTGTCTATAATATATTTTTTATAGTTAGGTAATTATCAAAGGCTTACTAACTGAAAATTAACCTTAACAGGGATCGGTAACCGCATTACTGTTTAGCAGGTCATGGATGCACAGATAATGCCTAAACTGCTACAAAATTAAGTATCTAACATGTAAATAAAAATGACACGAAAATAACCCTTAACACGAGGAATTAGGGACGTTTGGTATCCAAAGGAATCATCGGAAGACTGGTACCTATTTTGGACAGATCCGTTCAGTAATTTTCTTTAGAACGCTTCAGTGGCGCGAAAAATTGTGTTTTTCAAAGGAACTTCGTTGCCTACTCTGTGGAAGATTGGCCGCCATTTGAAGCAACTGTCGACAAAGAATCGAATGTTCTAATTTTAAAATTAGGCTAGGAATTATTAACCTATAAAGCTACCGACATAATTAAATTATCCTTATAATTGGTCTTTATTTCGCACTGTTAAAGAGTCAGATTTTTTTCTTCAATTGGGAAAAGCCTAAGTCCGCAACGCTGTTCCTATAGGTAGAGATAGATAACAGAGACCCAGGCAGAGAGAGAGGTATTTATTATTATGAAATGAATCGGCTGCTTAGTTAAATTTTAAATTTTTTTAACATTTCAATAAGTCCAATCCAGTAATTTCAATTAAGTTCATTATAATAAATCATTTGTTATCTTATATATTATTCAGCAAAAAAATGTTCACTAAAAAGAATTTGATTAAAAAAGTTACTGCAGTAAAATGGTTAAAACCTCTAAGTCAAGGTTTTAGACGCCATCTAGTGTTGAGTAGGAAGAAACAAAATGTTTATGCCTACTCAACCAAAGATGTCAGGCACAAAAAAGTTAGTTCCATAAATACACGTAGCTCTACTGTCAACATTGCTACTAGCGGCACCTTGTGTTGAGTAGATAAAAGAAAAGTTTATATTTTAAGATTGAATTATTATTTGGGTAAACAAACAATTTGGGTAATAGATTATATAATATTTTAATGAAGTCATTTCATAGAGTAAATTTCATAGAAATTTTTTAAACGTATCCTATATATTTCAACAACACTTAAAACGAAATAAACGTTAGGTATGGATATAAGTAGAAGCGAGATATCTGTAGTAGGTATCAGTAAAACTTTACTGGTTTTCAAAATTGAAAACTCTTCTTGACTTAGACACACACAACTCCTAAACAATAAATGCATATCATTATTATCTAACGATTTTTAAGGATAAAAAAGAAAATGCATTTCTAAAGAGTGAGATCTACCTAACTATGACAATGTTATTTAACATGTATTTACATATAAAATAAATTTGAATATTATCAATTCAACAAGGCTCATTATACATCTTGAGAGTATTCCAAAACCAGAATAAACTAAATAGGGTAATATTAAACATTCGGACAACTGCTGGACCGGTTGTCCAC
>DWQK01001221.1:0-16387 GCA_018231225.1 Noctuana stator
TATAGTATACTTTTCATCACGCTACAATCAATAGGAGCAGAGCAGTGAAGGGAAATGTTGGGAAAAATTTTTAACGCGGGTGAAACCACGGGGCACAGCCAGTAAATAATATTCTTTTAGAGTTAATTGTGACTAGTGTCAAATACCCCATTACGATTGGCTAATTACTGTGACATGACGAAGCATAATGATGCTAATGTTTTTTCAACTGTTTTCAACCAACTATGACGACTTTTGACACCAACATCTGTTACAATAGCGCGCTTTAGGCTAAAATACGTTTCTATACTAACTACTGCTCAGGTAATAACTATGGTGAAAGAAGTGAAAATACCAAGGGTTACTTATGGTAATGAGATATACCTACAAATTATATTTTTGTTAATATTCTTTGGACTCACTTAGGCACTAATTCAACTTTTAACAATTTTAATAATGGAATATCCGGCTTGAAGGATCAAAATTTCCATTATTTAGAAAATCTATTTGTAAAATACTTGAATTATTGAATTATTAATTATTATATATAGTACCTCATATTAAAACTCTTGTCGGTACCTACTAATGAAAAAAAATAGCTTCTAAAGCTCCGAACTACAACTTACCACTGCCCATATTCCAAGTGAGCATTAGGTAACCTTTCACGAAAGTCAGTGCCAGATGTGGGGTGCGTGAGTCGTGTCTTCCGTTTTGCCCCACGAAGGCCAATAACGCTATCTGATCCATATCTGCGGTTTGGAACCTCAATCGCAGATCGAAGCGATCAGAGTTCGTTGCCATCGGGGACAAGGGATACATCACGTAGGAGGACACTCCCGTACTGATGGGCGCGAGGGATGGCCGAGTTATTTCTACATCTGGAATTATTGATTGTGGAAATTTCAAGACATAAATGTAATTAAAAGTTAATACATGAACATTCATTTCACTCATTATTTATAGCAATCACTACATAGTATGAAACAAAGTCGCTTTCTCTGTCCCTTTGTTGCTTAAATCTTTAAAACTACGCCACGGATTTTGATGCGGTTTTTTTAATAGACAGAGTGATTGAAGAGGAAGTATAAACCTTCCTCTATGTTCCTCTATGATAAACGTTCACAGTTTTTCTGTAGTGTATTAAGTATCACCCAGCGAAGCCGGGGCGGGTCGCTAGTAGGTAATAAGCTCAGCAAATTAGCAATGTAACAAATTTAAATAGGTACCTACTGCAATATTTAACTTCGTTAAATCTTTAACTAATTATTACACTAGATAGCGTAATATACACTTTTACGGGTTAAAAATGTTTGTAAGCAAAATACATACTGTATTCACAGAAGATGCCGTGTTTTCCGTAAGGGCAAAGGCAAAGAAACCCACTACCGGGGTGTCGCACACAGCTGCCTCCGGACTGACAAGGATTGTGCTCGCATACTGACTTGTTGCAGAGCTGTCCCATCCAGCTAGAAAACGGTTCATTTACCAATATTTCTTGTATACAGTAAAAAGCAATTGGTAATATTACTACATTAAGTTGGTACGAAGGAACTGCTTATCTATACTAATAATATAAAGCTGAAGAGTTAGTTTGTTTGTTTGAACGCGCTAATCTCAGGAACTACTGGACCGATTTGAAAATTTTTATATGATAGCTACATTCATGAGGAAGGTTATAGGCTCTTAAGGATTACATTCCTATTTTATAACGCGAGTGAAACCACGTGGCACAGCTAGTTAGTAATATAGATTATCTAAACTGTCAAAATAAACCTTTGGAATTCAAGTAACAGATAACAACGATTCAATTACGAGGCGCTACACCTATGCAAGTATATAAGAGAATGTATCAGTGTTATAATGTATTCGGAAATTGATAGGATAAAGGATACTCAAACCGAGTAATAACTTATGGATGATACACTGGAATTCCATAAACATTTTGTATATTAAATGTCGCAAAAATATGTTTACGCCGACACCCAATGGCGCCGTCCAGACGATATTATTTCTAAGTAAATTGCCCATTCACAGTCCGATTGCGGAAAATTCTCAGGAATGTGACAAATTCGACGGGAATTAGAGTCTTTAAACACACATTCTAATTCGATGAATTCGTCAATATTTGTATTTTTAAACACGGATTCAAAATAGATAATTAGAATTAACGACCTGCCCGACTAATAAACTTGTTTAGATGGAATTTTGGCAGAAGCGAGGCTTATGATACCTATGAATACGATCACCGAATAATATGTATTATCAATAATGAGCAAACTGTAACGCTTATTCCGTGTGTTCGAACAAGATAACAATCTCAGTGGTCAGCTATTTAAATCAATTTATATTTTGTAACTGGCTATTAAAACAACGAATGTTATTAGCCGTTTGGTTTGCACGACTTTGATCCAGTTTATTTTGATTTATCTTTTTCCGTTTGATTTCCTATTTAAACTATAACAGGAAACATTTAATTTCAAAGGCCTCTAAAATGGAGGAGTTCTTACATTTTTTAAAGGGCAAACTCTAAAACACTAGAAGTCTCACAAATGATTACATCAATATCATATTTATGAAGACACTACCAAGACTGATGTCCAGGTACCTTCAGTTTTTATACCAAATAATTAAAACTCGCGTTACGCAGAAAATTGACTTCAAAGTTGTTGCACACATACTTAAATTTAATACTTACTTGGTTTTCTCATGGACGCCGTTGTCAGAATTCGACCAAATTAAAATGTGACTAAACGGGAAGCATCACATTTAATAATTTAAAAAATCATCCAAATCCGTTCACGCAGTCGAAATTTATGAGGTAACAAACAAAAAATAATTAAAAAAAAACAGTTGAATTGTGAACATCTTTCTTTTTTGAAGTCGGTTAAAAAAGGTATAAAAATTAATTTCTTACAACTTAGAAGCTCTATTCTTAAACAATGTAGGCATTTAAGTACCGTTGCTTGTCAGATCTCAAGAAAACCTAAATTTAATTCACTCACTATATCTCTACCATCACGTCTCATAACTGTAACGTCAAAAGTTTGAGATACTGTAATTCATTGAACAATAACGCTATATGGAGATATCAAAGTGCAGGTCACAGATAACGGACCACACTTGAGCCATATTTGCTTACTCATACGGTTATGTATTTTGTAAAAAAATTGTGCTAATGGAAGAACGAAAAAATACGCGATTTTTTTGTGATTTTGATAGCCAAATGTGATGCTATTAGATTTATAAAGGAAGATTCGACAAAATTATTTATTTACATAAATGTAAATAATCTTTATCTTTATATTCTATGTACTATATTGCGAGTATTTGTACAAATTAGTACAAGTACAAAAGTGTACAAATTAAATTCTAAAATAATTTTAACATTGTATTTAACTCTAAAAAAATCAAATAGATTCAACATTATTTACAAAAAAATTTAAAAAAACTATTCTTAGGCATACGCAATTATATTCTTTATACAATTATGACACTACAAAGATAGGTAGAGGTTCTAACTCTAACTACTGGCTTAACTGTCCTCTTCAGCACGTGCCGTCTTCCCATCGCTTTTAATACTTTTTATAATTATAACAATTTTATCTCACTTAATTTTACCAATATTAAGGTAATGGTAATGTGTGTAAATATGCATCAGCAACCACTTAGCACCAGGTGAAGTCCAAACACGGAAAAAAGAGATACGTAGAGAGAACTGCCTGTTAGTTTTTGACATGTGGCTCGTAGGAATATAAGCCCATAGAGGCATATTATTATGATGATTGGCTGATTATAGTGAAGTAACAAAGCATATTAATGCTGATTGGTAAATGTCACATTTTGCTTCTTTTTAATAAATTTTCAGTCAAACCGCACTTTGCCGGCGTGGCGAACAATGGCTAAAATTCTTCCTATATGAGACGAAACCCGCGCCTAACATTGGAACTGTGGTAGGTTGATGATGTTGATGATACAAAGTTGCCACGCTTGTTTCCGTACTAAAAAAGTATAAGGGCATTTCCTGTTTACTTTTCTCTCTCAGTTCTGTGAGTCTAAACATATTTGGCACTTTATATCGGAAAGATGGTAATGAAAATATTGTACCTACAGCATGCATTTTATATTGATGTCGATTTGACTCATCTAAAAAATCGAACTTGAGTACGGCTGGCCCTTTGATACAAGTATAAGGAAATACTTAACGAATCGCGTTTTACCGTTGAAAGTAGGGTCATTATAATGATTTCTTGAGGCATTTGTTTCGTTTTTTAGGGAACCGTTCGTAAAAGGTGATTGGGATATTTTTTATGTGTATTATGTGTATTTTTTATGTATATTTTTTTGTGTGATTCGGGTCAAGTCATCCTAACTAATACAAATGAGAGAGTTCAACTTGATGAATGTTTGTGAGAGTATAACGTTATAATTTCGTGTATCTTCGTACGTGTAGTGTATTTTTTTTATTTTCGTAGTTAGATACATTTTCTATGAAGCAGACAACAATAAAATTGTTTTTTACTTAAAAAAAACCATTTAATAAAATGGTTAAAAAATTGACAAAACAACAGCAATAAGTTGTTTTTATCAATTACTTACGTTTGTGCAAAAGTTTGTGGTATAATTTATTATATAACTCGTAAGAATATGCCTTCAATTAACTATGCTACGTACCTACGCATTTTAGCGTACACAGTCCATACAAACATTCATAATTATTTATGTACCTAAAGATATATGTATTTTCAACATTGTCAAAGAACATGAGAACATTTTTTGCACGATAAAAGGCATGTAATTGTTAAATGGTTTTGATTGATGAATAATTTCACGTTTTATGATTGGTAGGGTAGCGATGTGCTGTATGTTGTAAGGCATAAAAAGGTGTAACTTAACGGTACATAGAATAAATAATATTCAATTTAGGACGTTGAACTTATCCCTTTTTTATATTGTATATTTTTTTTCTTATTTTATTAATTGTAACAAAAATACTTTTGGTCCAATTTACTTGATACTTAAGATTTACTCGTGTCTATTAAATTTACCACTCAAATAAACACGTATTTACGTTTTCGTAGAATTATTCTCCGTGACCAATGTTAAAAATAGGAGTCATGGACACATAAGCTTATTATTGATATTTAAAGGCTGAGAAAAGTCGGATGTTTCATGAAATATTACCGATGGGAAATCCCGTTGAGCATACAGCTTTAAGCTTCACGAAGGAAGGAAGCCGCGTGCAAAAGTTAGTACAAATAAAACTCTATAAGTATCAAAAACCAATTAGCTACTGCTGTATTGCATGCATTTAATTCTATAAACATCACTATAGCTTAGAAATTAATTATGCGAATAACACTGCAAATTCACTTATAAAAAATGACGTACCTACTTAATATTAATAAGTAAGCAATTTAATACTTGGTTAAATCTTCGAAACTGGCAACAAAGACAAATTACTTTGTAATAATTATGTTTATTAAAACGAAAATAAATGGTTTTAAACATTTTCGCAGGTAGCCGTTTCCGAATTATGTGGGTAAATCCAGTCATTAGAAATTAATGTGTTACGAACCCGCACCCTGCCTTCTTATGCTAAATAATTACCAGTACAATTAATAACGAGAGACTTTACAAGGTCGTGCTTGTTTCGGAATGCAATGTAAATTTGCCCCAAATAATCGGGTTTTTCTTTTATTATGAACTAGTGTTAAAATTTGACTTGATGGGCGAAGTCAGTGTGCCACGTAGTGTCTGTATTTCTTCTTCTTTGATCTCCTAACTCAAGTTTTATTATTTGTTTTTAGAAATATCAAAATTCCTTTGACCTAGATGAAGCGATAGGTGTTACTCTTATAAAATGAATTTATACTCGTATAGTCTTATTCACAGAGAATTGCATCAGTGCTCGTTTGATGCTCCACTAACAATATTGTCGCTATTAAAAAGATAAATATTTTACTAAATTGCTCCACTTTAAATATAGGTATAGCTTGTTTGTCATAATCATGACATTGAAACGTGCATAAATGGTTCAAAGTTTTAATAAAACTTTAATATGTTTACATTTTGTATTTATGTTTTTCTGAATATGGCAACTTGAGCCGTCCAAAAACAGTTTGTGCAATTGATGTGATTCAGATATTTACGATGCCCTTATTGTATGAAAATGGCTGTGAATCACTGAATTAAATTGATATACCGTTTCCTCTTATTCAAAAAAATAAAATATCTGTTTAACGCATTTATGAGAAATTGTTGATTAGGTATTCATCAGTAATAAACTTCTGTATATTATAGAAAGGTGTCATATTGTAGATTCCAGAGATGAGTAACACTGATTTCTTTGAAGAGCTAAAGACGCGTGTTAAATAAAAATTCCCGCGTTTACTTAGAAAGGTGATTTTAAATAACATATTCCGACCGTAATTTCTGTATGACACCGATACCCCAATAAAGTAACGAATCAACAATGGTATGCAAGATGATAAAAAAATACGTAGGCCCTGTATGTGTGCGTGTGTGTTCGTGGATTCGTGACGTAAACGCGCGTGTGTTGTACTCCGCAGAAGAGATGAGTTGTTGAGATGTTGCAAATGTATAAAAGCGAAGCGTCGATTTCGAAATCAACACAATGATTTGAAATTCTCTAAGGTGCACACAAGTACGACCGTGAACGAATTTCCGCATAGTGATCGCGTAGTGAACTAGTGAACCTCACGAACTGTAACATTGCTGAAGTGTTTCGACGTACGAGTACAGTTAAGTGTGTCCAGGATGCTTTCTATCAAGGTTAATAGTTTTATTTTTTGGCTAACGAAAATTATTGATCTAATTTTTTATTTCATTCAGTTTCAGTTATAAACTGAAATTTCACACATTTAAATTTGCCCTCAAAAATTTCTATTTTTTAAATTTTTTTTTCCGAATTTTCTTTTAAAAAAATATTTGACTATTCCTGTTTTTGATGTTATAATTTTAAATTTGTTTCCTTTAGAATTTGTTAAGAAAAAATAATTTTAATTATTGTTGCAGTACGTAATTGCAATCTGCGTAGTGGCTGTAGCCGGCGCACCTTCTCCAAGCGATGACGGCAAGTGGCATCCCTATAAATTTGGTGATCCTGGCAAGTAAGTAAATGTCACTGCGAAATATCGTATGTTAATTTCTTTGTTTTGTCTCATACATCCTAGCTTTAAAGTGCAACAATAGCGAATGGCGTGTTAGCGCAATGACAGGATCATTCAAGTCAAAGTTTAATAGTAGGAGTTAACAAAAAGCAAGATAGGACCAAGAGTAGAAATTAATAATTGAATATTGTTTATTATAAAGCGCTTAGCTGACATTTGCAAGAACTTTATTTCAAATCTATTTCTATGATGCCAGGCAACTCTGCGATCGATCATTTTTGAAGTGTCGATCAATTTAAATAAATAAAATTGAAATACAGTGCTTGTACCACTTTTTTATTATAATAGAGTAGCCAACAAACGTACAGGACTCCTGATATAATAGTGATCGAAGACATCTACTTCACCCCTTAAAATGGTAACTTCTAAAGTTCTCCATGAGATTATACACAAAGGCGTTCTTACTCCTAAAGACCCCTTTCGAGGCACTTTTCGAAATATTCACTACGTGTCAATTTCATTTTGAAATCAGAAATTATACAAATAAATTATTAATAATAATTTGTAAAACTCGTACAATTTAACTTGTACCCACCATTGTATGTATCACCGATGCCCTTATATGCTGTTTAAGTAAGCAAAACTTTGTTCTTCGGTTGAGGACGTGAGGATACATCCCATGATCCATCTCAGATAGGACTTCTATCCTATTTGAGACTGGACGTAGGTGTCTATGGATTACAGTTATCATTTTATGTCCCTATGCTTTCATACTCGTCTGCTTGCTATTTTGTTATTTTCCTTTTATTTGTCCATGGTAAACAAATTTTATATGCTTTAATAGAAGAAAATAAACTCTATAAACCCCTAACTTCTTTCACAGATATATTCCAACTGACGAAGGCAAATACATCCACATACCAAATCCATACATTCATCTCGACAATCCCTACGATGGCGGCTTTGGTCCTTACACTCACGACTACGAACCTTATGTGGGCGAGGCGTCTGTAGATCAGTATAAACTGGTGCTCACGCCAGCTGAGGACAACCCATTCTACAAAGATGGTTACTACAAGAACAACGGCATCAAGATCATCAGACAGAAACACATCTACGACGAGGATAAATACGACTTCGAGTAAGTGTTCCTATGGCTACTGGCTAGAAAGATGTAGTTTTTAGACTCCGTTAAGATATATTTTTTATATATCTATTAGTTATAGATATAGCAATAACCATTTATAACAACCACCTGAAGTGACTTTTGCTACCAATATCTTGGAACCTAACTAATTAGAGTACCTAACTAACCTCTAACTAGTTGGAGTAAATAACAAAAGTAATTAGTACTTTTGATAGTGTAAAAATTCACTTTCTGCTTATATATTATAAGTAAGTCGACAGTTTTTATGTGTATTTTTAAATTCGTAACATTTCTTTCTTGAAAACTTTTTGATGCATACACATTTATACATTGAAAAATATACATAAATAATTTGATCTTGGCCTAAATTAAAAAAAAAATTATTTGCCATAAAGTTTGTGACAGATAATGCATTTAATTCCTTTTAAATACAGATATTTCTTATAAAATGTTTTCCTTAATATTTTATTAAACCGGATTTGACAAAAGAACTCGTCATAAGAAACGTAAACAATCGTCCTAACTCTCTTTAAAGGCTAGCATGCGTAGGCATTTCTGAGATCTTAATTTCAAAATACCAACTACAAATTGTAGGTAAAATAATAGGTACTGTTTGCGGAGTAAAGCTTACTATAAATTTCTTACGCAATAATTGAAAAAGACTGTTTATCAGCTGATAAACCTTCATATATCTTTATTTGTCATATTTAATTTTTAAACACTATCTGCCTGAGGACATGCGTGGCTGTAAAAATTGACCTTTCGCAAGTAACATACATCGTACGTAGACAATGAGGACGTGACGTAGAAAAATGACTAAATTATTAATGGACGTGTTAACAAATATGCAAATGTAGAATATTATAATATATTAAATGAAATTTATTAGTTTCTCGATTAAACAAAGGCAACCTTGTTGGATGACTGGCGAGCTTATCACCGATATTTGCATACGAGACAGCAGAGATACACACCGTTATGTTAATTGATTTGATCGGAATTTCAATAATGTTTATGGAATAAATCAAAATTTAATGTATTCATAATATATCGCGTGAACCATAGTGCAATGGTGCTTTGTATCATTATTCAACAGGAACAATAACAGGAAGTGCGAACTATAAGTCAATAAACTTTCCTATACGGCTATAACATGATTCAAAGCGGAACGTCTCTGAATCAACGACCTTGACCAACTATGTGTTTCGGCGCTCACGTATCTTATGTGCTCCGCGGTCAGAGTTCAAAATCATTTATAATCATTTACGATACTCAAATTGACACTAATATATAGCAAAACAATCAGATGCATAGGCGTGATATTGAGTTTAAAATGACTTTACGTCGTTTGGATTTCTGACTCAATCATTGCTATTCGCAATGAAGCCTCAATGTTAAAACGATGAAACGACATGCCGATTGAGAAATATTCCCAAAGATTGCTTGCTATGCAATCAATTAGTACTAAATTTATTTTTTGTTTCAGCTTCGAAACTGAGAACAAAATCCGCGCTAAGGAGAACGCAGTACTGAAGAACCCAAACACTATCGACGAGGGTATCGCTTCATCGGGATTCTATGAGTACATTGGACCTGATGGCTTCATGTACAGAGTCGACTACACCGCCGACGAAAACGGATTCCGCCCCAAAGTGAAGAGGCTAGAGACACCATACTCCGGAAAATGGGTCCTAGAGAAAGTCAACTAGATAAATTACTGAAGACACCAAAAATTCCTATCACTTTTCTCTGTGAATCAGTATTTTGATTAAGTAGTCGATACCATGTACTTTCAAGGTACCATCATTAAAAGAACACAGACCGTTCTTAATGTGAATTCCTTCTGAACGAATAGGGATTCGTAGAATCGTCTCAAAGTTATTCGACCTTTTTAATTTTACCGGAAGTCGTGTTTAGACACGACCGAAATTATGTCACGAATGCGACATTTTAAATCGGTTAGCATTTATTTTGAATTCTAATAAGACAATGTTTAACTGCATTATTCATGTATCTTTAACATTTGGTTTCATGTAAAGTACAAAGTTAAACAAAATATAGACATTGATGTTCCTCGTCTAGGAAAGTTTTTGTGTCTGCTTAGCTTAACATAATTTATACTTTAGAAATAAGATCTTAGACATTCCAATTTAGATACCTATTTATAAAATGTGATAATAAATTTATATTTCTATACATGTCTTTAATTATGAAAAGCCTTTTTCTGGAAATATACTAGCATTTTAGCTCCCGTAATTTTTTAGTTTAGGCTCAGTTTAAAATAATAGTTTTCGATAATCCAAAAGAAGTTTGAAAAATTGAAGATACTAAAAACGAAAAGTAAACTTGACTTATTCTATCTTTCAGTAACAATTTCAAAATAAATTCACAACATAGAAATATTTTACTCAAATGGATAGGCGCTGACAATTCTAAATTGGATTCTGCTGAAAATCTAAAGCCCAAGAATTGAAATAAGATGGATGTTTTGAATATTGGCATTGTACAATTAATTTAAAAATTTATTTATTCTTTATTATATTACATACACGTAAACGTGTACATCGCAATATGGAAGTGAAGCGAGGCAGATATATTTCATATATAATTATTGATCTCCAATGAAGTTGAATCCAATGAACATTTACTTAAGTGTAACTTCAACTACATAGTACGCGTTACTATTTACTTACAAAACCGATAAGAATTGCCTTTATTCAAAATAAAATTTAATTAAAGTGTATCCAGGGTAATAAGAAGGTGTAAACAAGATTCTTCTGGAACATACGACGCGACGGTATCATGTATTAAAAATGATTAAATAAAATCCACACCATTACTTAAGTCGAAATAAACAGTACCCTCAGAATCCAAGCGTTATAATTGATCAGATAACACGGCGAATAAATATAAAGGCGCCTTTAATTACGAAAATATCGGGAGGCGTCGTCAAAAATAAACGAGTATCATTGCGAGAGTAGCGGAAGATCGTAAAGTCGTGCGTGTTAGGGCACTGGCAAGAATTTTGGCGAAATTGTTTTGGCTCAAGCTTGTGGAGGCTTTTATGGAGGCAGGGGACGTTGACCGAGAACTCTGCCAAGTAGCCGGCGCCGTTCAGCCCGACGCAGCATGATCAGGATGCTGCACTGCGCACCGCCTTATCTATTGCCTTCTTTACCCAGATAACTCACAGGCGTAACGGTACATTGCCAAATAGAACAAACCATTATTCAGCATATTTTAATACATTAACTGGATGCAAATTGAAGAACGCACCGCCAGCGTTACAGCCCTTTCGGGTGCATCGACCCTGTTGTCATGAAACGGGCATAAACTCTCAACGACAATGTGTTGTTTAATTTCAACCAGAATGTAAGCCTTAAGTGGTGTGTATGCAAACGAGTCTGGCTCGATTAGCGTATCGTGCAGCAAGACGTTTATTGCTACTTTGTTACGCGAACTCGATACCTTCTTTTTAAGATACGGTGTAAATTAAAGTGTGTGTATATCTTATCGATGCACTGCTGAGTTGACCCGTTAATTATCTGCGATGAAGGTTTATTTTGTAATGTAAATTTATCGAACAATTTTGTCTGAATCCACAATGAGATAGATATTGTTAAACAATAAAATCTTTAAAAACAAGTTTCCGTAACAATAGAAAACGGTTCAATCGCACTAAAAGCAAAATTTGTTTCACTCGTACAAAAGTACGGTGGAGGAATTAGGACGGGAATAAAAATGTATCCCCGCAGGAGATCGCTAGTTAATGTCTACCCACAGCTTGGGAGAACGATTTGGCGGTCGCGAAAGACCGGATGAAAGGCGGACGTCGGCGACTGCTGCCTTAATTGGCCACCGACCAACTTACCAAAAAGAATCCCCTGAACGTGATGCGGTTGAACGGGGAAGTATAGAGCGGGAAACTACATAATTTTCGACACAGTTTTTGCTCAATCGGGGGAACTTTTTGCTATTTTCGGTTGGTTAGTAACTCCCAGTATTGACTTTCAGTGTAAATTTTTTTGATGTTGAGCACGGAAGCGAATATGCTATGGGGTGCTTATGTAACATTTTTCGATTAATCATAGTTTATTGAGATTTGCTTACTGGTGCTATTATATAAATTGGCGCGATGATATAATATTAACGCCTCTTTTAATTTTTTATTTTTGGAAGGCCTTTTTTATTTGCAAACCTATAAATTAAAATATGATATCACTGCGGTTAACCTAATTATGATTAATTTTTGCTAAACCCACGAAATATTGTAAATAAATATTTAAGTAACTTAAACATAATTCGTATTCTTGTCATCCAGTTCATTACATTATTATTAATACAAATGAATAAAAATAAATATTTACCAGTAATACTTCGCAGAAATAAATCCGTAAACAAGTTCCATAAAAATTGAAGCATCGCATCAGGAAGCTGTTGTTATGGGTTCAACGACATATTTTATGATTACGTAAATTATTGCGTATAAAGCAGTTTTGATTTTAAGCCACTTGTCTTACTTAAAACTGTATAAGCAACAGGCGAAAAACAACAACAACAATTCCAAAAAAGATCTTACGGAACTCGTGTAACTGAATTACAATCTTAAATTTCTACTGGTCCAAAGCGAATTCCAAATCATCCTTTGTTAACTTTATGGCTGGCAAAGTCACAACTGCTGGTGAAACTGCGAATTTCTGAGCTGCTGACTCAGATATCCTTAACGGTTCGTACTGTTTCTAAGGGTTTCCTGACAGTTTTTAGTATTGGATTGCCCTTCATTATGCAACTACGGTTTAAATAATGATCCTGCACTTTCGGGACATCGACCCTTGGGCGCTATAACGTTGCGTAAGTTATCAATAATTTACGGCGTACACTCCATTAATCAAAGTACAGGTGTAATGATTCTTGTAAGTACCTCTTTATTACGAACACTCGTACAAGGCATATGAGATAAGAACAACAGATGAATCCTCTGTCGGTTGTGTTCGAACATTAATGAATCCTGTTTGCTAATAAGTACTTTGTTAAGTTGGTCAACGGCTTGGTTTTCATGGAGATTCATTTATTTTTTATGGAACATGTGGACAGTCATCTTTTTTACCGTGTTCTTTTATTGTATTACAGTAGAAAAATGTGGTATGAGATGGCGCCCTCGCCATCTCATACATCAGACACAGCATTTTATGAGTTACAATTAAGTGACTGTCTTCGGACTCCATTGGCACTTGAGAGCTCGTAGAGTTCTCTAGTCTTAGAGTGCTGTTATAATGAGCCTTATCTTGTATTTTATCATTCGAGTCACTTTATCACTTTACCATCCATTAATTAAGTGTAATGTTTTCCCTGAAGATTTCAACCTGTCTTCCATCAAGGAATTTACAACTTTCCTGAGATTTCCGAATATTCGTAGCGGAACTCCGTCTCTGAAATTGACCACAAAATGGCCAGACGTTTTCCGGTTACCCGAATAGCCAGTTTAGAAACAACCGAAGCGATGAGGTTTAGGGTCTAAATTTTGAAGTGTTTGTGGACTTCTAATGGAATCTTCATCTTTCATTCATCTTGCACATGTGCCTAAATAAGTGTCAAACGAACATGTAATCTACCTGATTTTAAGTAGGCCCTCTTACTGCTATAGTTTTTCCATTTTAGTAACGACATCCAACCTTAAATAAGATAGATATTTGAGCGCGTACATAGATGTGATATATTAACCCCTCATTTAAAATCCCTCAGCTTTATTTCAGCGATGAAGAACATTATTCTACTTAATTTTATTAATGCCAACATTAATGTATTCGCGTTTTATAGTATTTAAATTCGATTGCGGTTATTTTTAATAGTCATTAATTTTATTTCTTAAATCACTGTAATAAAATTCCGTTTCGCTTGAACCGATAAGCTCATTAAGTATAATGAAACGAACTTCTGCGAAACCTGCCCCATGTGACCCCATTTTTGAACAAGTTGGCAAACGTACTTTGAGGTTTAATTAAGCCTTCTAATAACTTATAATAGAACCATCATCTTTCATTTACCAATTAAATATTATAAAGAAACACATACAGTCCAACATAGTATTTCCTTCTTTTTGCCGTAGTAAAAAAGAGAGCTAATTACCTACATAAAAAGACAGAAGCCTCTAACATTTTAATGCGAACAAAACTTCAAACACCAAACAATTTTGAAAGCACCTAAGCGCGTTCCTACATCCATACAATTCATTACCCCATATTGTCGTTACTGAGGTCGACTGCAGAGAAGTTTGCAGCACACGAGCGGATGTTGGCGACAGTTACCTTATTTGGAATCGGTCCAGGTTCACAAAATGTACTTTTATGTCCTTTCAATGTGGTTATAGACGTATTGAAACTAAACGTTTTGGGTGAATCGGTCTTGGGAAAACCTTTTTTTCAGTATTTGGTTTCAGGAGGCGAAAAATGCATAGAAATAAGAAATGGGAAGCCTCGCCTTTACAAGTAAACTATTATGAAAGTATAAAACAAAACAAGCGTTTTTTTTATACTTTTTAATAATTATTAATATTTTAAAATTCTTAGTTATTAATTAAAAAGTTTTTTTTTTCATATTATTCAGAGGATACAACGCTGATTGTATAGTATCTACCAAAATATTATTTTGTATCTACTTCAAATTTTTTCAAATAGAGTAACTTCATTTATTAAATCCATTAGCAGAGCTGATGGATCTCTCTAAGCTTTTAAACATTTTGAAAGCTTTTGTCGAATTAGATATAGAATCAGAACTTGCAAAAATAAATTGGACTAACAACATTATGGTTTGCAGTATGGATGAATTTATTATTCTTTCATTACTTTTGGGTTAATATGCTTTGTGAATAATGAGTAATAACTACTATTAAATAACGCTTTACACTCACAACCCCACACTAGGATTCCTTGTGTCGTGGGTGCCATGGACACACATAAAGACAAATACACAAACACCCAGACCGGGAACAGAAATCTAAATACATCACTAAAATTTCTGCCCCGCAGTTGATCGAACCCGAGAACTTTCGCGTGGTAACTACACCACACGGGTCGTCAAATTAAACTTCTATTAGATTCTATTAGAGTATATTTAGGTACATGTGATTCTATTAGAATCTTGCAGATATGATATAATATGGTATTGTAGCATGTTTCATTGTTGTCCCACCGCTGGGCACAGGTCTCCTCTTAAATATGAGCATAGTGTAGGCCATAGTCCACCACGCTAGCCAAGTTCCGGTTAGTGAACTGAAGCAGGCTTATTCTACTAGATTTGTTTAGTTAATCTTTTGTTACTTTAGATGTTAAGTTAAGTCCCAACTAGTCCCTTGTTTGAGAGATGAGCGACACTGTCTAACAAGCCGGACCGGAGGTGAGTTCGATTCCCTAGGACATAATTATCTGTTGTCCAATTATTATTACCAATAGTACAGCAGCCTTTTCCTAGTTTAAAATGAGATTGTCTCTAGATATTAGTTCTATTTATTTATTCTTGTATTGCACACCTCAAATAAATTACAAGGAATACAAGAGATTAACAAAACCATATGTTCTCGCTGCCCCATTTACATAAAAATCTCGCTAAATCCTAACATTCAATTACGCCTGCGTCCACACTCGTACATCGCCACAAAATAAACGCACCTATCTCGTATCTCCAACGATCGATGCATTCAGTGAATATTTTATTGCAACCTGTTTGGATTCAGTCCGTCTGTGTACTCCCGGTTTTGGAGTGAACAAATAAAAAATACTATCAACTCCGCTAAAACGGCTCTAACAAAAAGTAGTATATGCAAATACGGTGATAGTTTCATCTGTTTTGTGCGAATAAAAACGGAATTTGCTCTGAGTGGCCCATTTGCCTATGTGGTCCTACAATGATTTTAGTTTTCTCTTTAAACCTATTTATTTTGTAAAATGATTATGCTATACGTCGGAATTTCTCATTTTCAAACGAAAAAGGAGTAAGTTCTTAATTCGACTGTTTTTTTTTAATATGTTTATTACCTCATAACCTAATATTAAATAAATAAATAACGCTTCACACTCACAGCCCCACACTAGGATTCCCTGTGTCGTGGGTACCATGGACACATACAAAGACAAAT
>DWQK01001222.1:0-16387 GCA_018231225.1 Noctuana stator
GCGAATAGGTGTTGACAGATACTTATGTTGTATTAGAGCGGGAAAATGTAAAGGCTAACCTATGATGTCAAATAAATGTTTCGAAAGTTATTTGTTTAAATTGGCCATCCCAAACCCACTTTAACAATATGGTGCAAAGTGAAGATGTATTTTTTGGATGAGCTGATCCTTAGTGAATTCAGACTGCCTTAAGAAGTGGCATCACTTTGGTGAAAGCTGTTACATTGGAACACAAATAGATAAGCTACCACCTACATAGAGTAGCTTTTTACACTTACCATAACTAGCAACAAAAAATTAACACTTATATTAAATAACACTCATATTTTTCAGGAAAATGCTGCTTTCTGTGATGAAGTTGCAAAAACTCAAGAAAATATTCTTATAGTGAAAGATGAACGACAGTTTCTACTGCGGAAACTTTTAGAATATGAAAATGACATGGATTCTTCTCAGACATATCATAGAAATGATCCTGTAGCATTAAATGGTCCAAAATCAAAGCCAAAAAAAAGAAAAAGCTTAGAAGATACTGGAAAAAATAATGTTATACCATGATCATGATCTAAGTGCCCTTTTCTGTTCATATTTCTTCTTTCCTGTCTATTTCTTCCCAAAGGTTATCTGGAAGAAATCGCTGATTAGCAATAACATTGCCTTTTATATGTGTTGTTTTTTAAATTTGTATGTTTTTATTGTATCTTATTTGTGTGTACAATAAAGTGTTATAAATAAAATCAACAAGTGGCATTGTAAAGGAATAAAAGAAAAGAATTAATTAATGTTTTATTTGAAATTACATTTAATAACTACACATCACTGCATCTTAACTATACCCATTTTTATTTTTTTTTTATTTTCAATTAATATACTGAGTTAACCAGTATTACACAAAGCTCTTTTTATCAAAATATTTGTCCATCAAAATCTGTATGCAGAAAATAATATCATAAATCTAAAATTGTTATGTACCTGCTCTATAATAATTATTATACGTAAATATTCAAAACCTAGACTAATTATTTTTATTGCTCTTCACTATCATCTTCGTCATCAAATGACAATAACTGAGGTTTTCTTTTTATTTCTTTATAATCTGTTTTCTTAGTTGTCTTTTTATTATGAGCAGAATCTTTTTCTTTTAATTTTGGCTGAAATATTACTTTTTGACTTAAATCTGCCTTTGCTTCGGCCTCCTCTTTTTTAATTCGTTCTATTTCAACTTTGGCTTCCTCTGCAGTTAAATCTCCCTGTCGTAAAACTACTACTTGTGGCTGTTCATTATCAGTGTCTTCTACAAAATCTTTTTCAGCATTTTCTAGATCATCAAATTTATGATTTTTATCGTCATAACCCGCTTTTTTTTTCATAAACTTTAGGAAATGAGGGTCTTCTGGTTTTATATAGCTTATATTCCTTTTTCTATTCATTTTGTAGAGTTGTAAAATTTTAGTTTTAGAAATTTAATAAGTCAATATAAATAGGTGTATTGTAGCTATGTTGGTGCAAGACTATGCTTAATTTTATTATAAGGGTTAATTCATAAGATTTTCAGTAGAACTAACACTTAGTACGGTCTTGTAAACTTAATATAGTATATTTACTATGTCTGCTTGTCTTTTACAAGCCTTGCAAGGGACGTAAACAGTAAACTGTAGGTAATAATAAAAACAAAAAAAAACAAATATTATAAATTTCCCTTCCCTAACCCCTTTCCTCCGAATCCTCCGATCCGATTACGTCAAATACGTACGTGATGAGTACTTCTGATTTGACACTCGCTAGTCGCTAGTGAATTCAGAGAATTGATGAATATATATAGCTTATTATCTATTAATTGATCGTTTTTATTGATACATTCTATGTAGTCTATGTATATTAACGTAGTAATTATATACTCTTTGTATGTCTATAATCTGTGAACCTTGGATCGAAGTATGTCTAATCATTTCGTATTCGTAGTCTGTGCTGTGCTTTGTATAAAAAAATAAAACCGGTTGCCGGCGCGTTGTCGCTAAAACAAATAAACAATTTGCGATTTTATGTTTAATTTAAGGCATAAAATGTGAAGGTAAAATAATGTCTGGATTAGCAGATGTTAAACATTTTTTCCCAATTGACTGTATACAGAAAATTTGTGACCTTTTCGAAGAGCAATTGCGCAGTGAGAAAGAACCGGATTTGGCGTTATTTTCGATAATCATCGGAGCTGTGGAAAACAACCTAACAAATGTAAAAAGCAGCGAAAAAGATGGAAATCTAACAACAAATAAATTCATCAAAATGAAATTTCCATCTATAGAATGGGATGAAGTAAAATTGTTGCACGACCGCTTCGCGTCGCTGATGCGTGCTGGCGTAGACGCAAAACTTAGCGCCGGGGAATACTCCACCCGAGATTTGGTGAAAAGGGTTGCTGATGTTGTATGGAATTCATTAACGCGGAGTTATTACAAAGATCGCGCTCATCTCCAGTCGATATACAGTTTCTTGACAGGAAATAAACTTGACTGTTTTGGTGTAGCCTTTGCAGTTACTGCTGGGTGTCAAGTACTGGGCAAACGTGATGTCCATCTTGCATTGTCTGAAGACCATGCTTGGGTGGTATTTGGTAAAGAAGGCACTGAAACTGCAGAGGTAAGTATTTATATTATATACTTTATTAATGTATTAATTTAAGAAACCTGCCTGTCTTCAACCCTTTTTATGTCCCACTGCTGGGCACGAGTCTCTCCCCACAACCGAAGAAGGCCTGGAGCATACTCCACCACTCTGCTCCAATGCGAATTAGTGGAGATACAGGTTAGTGGCAAACTTGTGTCGGATGTTGTCAAACCGCTCAAAGTGCCTCCAACCAGGTTTAACGACTGTTATGTATTGATAACAACCGGGACCGACAGCTTGACATGCCCTCCGAAGTGGCAAGTTTCATTTCATGTGTGCTTTTGTAAATTTAAGAAACCTAGTTTTATTTACTCCACATGATAAGTAAGAGTTCCTCTTAGTATTCTCCATTTTAGAGTGTATAAGTAATTATAATTAACAACAAGGTTGCAACACTAAAAATGTTGTGATATTACTTTAATATCCTTTGTCCAACTTATTCAAGTTAAAATTTAAGACATCACACAAGATTCTAATTGATATGTTTTGGGATGTAATATACCTACTACATAAAGTACATGTAATTTAGAATTTTTTGTCTACATTAGATAAAAAAAATTATCATTAATCTTTTCTTAACATAGTTATTGAACTTTGTGAATGCAAAGTTTGGTTAAAGTACTGATTCTCTCATATGTGTATCTCTAGGTTACTTGGCATGGCAAGGGTAATGAAGATAAAAGGGGGCGATCAGTAGGAGATGGAGTTCTAGCACACTCTTGGCTATATGTGGCAGGAAAACCAGTGGTGTGTACCAGAGTTATGGAATTGGCAGCCTTAGTGTCCTCTATCAATCCAACCCTTACACCCACTATAGATGTTCATGAAGTGGCACAATTGCAACACAAATTACTTTGGCTTTTGTATGATAATGGTAAATATTTTATTTATTTTAAACTTTTTTATGATTATATTTCATATCAATGTACATAAATTGATGGAATAATATGTAGAGATACATGTTTTTCCCATAAATGTCTCACAGCTGTAAAAGATATTTATGGTTTGTAGTTAACATATTTCTGTTACTTATACAGGTCACTTAGATGCATACCCCATGGCTCTGGGAAACCTTGGAGATTTGGATGAATATATGAAGATATCCAGTTGTGTAGAAGATGTTGATAAGGCGCCTTTGAAAAATGGATCTCCAATCATACAGAATATTACACAAAGACCAGATGCTGCAGCTCTTTATGCTCAGGCAATCAGATCATCTAGGACATACTATGAAGACAGACATGTATATCCATATACTTTCCAAGGGGGATATTATCATCGACAAAAGATGTATAAAGAAGCTTTTCACGTATGGGCATGCGCTGGGGATGTTATAAGGCAGTTTGTATCTCTTAATTAATTGTTTGTCAGTATATTGAAGTTGAGCTTTGATATATATGTATATATGTATATTGTTTTTTGCTATTTAAACATCACACTGAACCATAATTTTATTAAAACTTTTCAGTTATAATTATTCCCGAGATGATGAGGAAATCTACAAGGAATTTTCAGAAATTGCAAATGAATTAATACCACAGCTAATGAAAGCTGAGAGCTCAGGGCATTCGGCAAGATCAATTTTAAAAGATCCAGAATGCTTTGCATCATTACTAAGGTAATTAATTGTAATTTTCTATTTCCCTTATGACTTAATTACATAAACTTAATTGAAGCAGAACATTATATTAGTTAATTTTAATAATTATATTTTTGCATATTTTATTGCCACCTTTCAGGTTCTATGATGGCATTTGTAAGTGGGAAGAAGGCAGTCAAACACCAATTTTACACATTGGGTGGGCAAAACCTCTTGTAAGCACCATATCAAAATTTGATGCTGAGGTAAGAGCTCAAGTATTCATAATCTGTAGCCCTGATGGTGTCAAAGAAGAGGAACCAAAAAATTTGGAACCTACTATGACTGATAAAAGTAATAATGACAGATGGAATAATAACTCTGAAAACACAGAGATGAGTGTTAGAGAACAACTTACTGCTGCTGTCAACAGTAGACCAAGAGTTACATTATACAGTCACAAAATGGCAGCACTTAAGCCCTTGCTTTTGGCAGAGAGATTAAATACCCATGCCTTGCAACTTCAATTGACTGCTCAAAGTCAATTGCAACGACCACAACCACCAACAAAGAAAAGAGATGAAGATGAACATTCTGCATCTGGGCCAACAGCACGAGCAAAGAGGGCCCGTAGGGAGCGTTAATTAAATTTTCTATTATTATGCATTATTCTACTGAATTAGACTCCCAGACATTAACATGGAAATTGTTGGAGACTGTTCATAGTTAATGATATTGGTGTATATCTAGACCAGTATAACAGGACTTTACCAGGAGTCCACCTTGTACCTACCTACCACTTTAATTTACCTCAATAAAGAATAAATAAATAATTATGTTGCTCAGAGCTCTGCTGACAATGGCTGCTGCAAGGCAACAACTTGGCGATGTCCACTAAAATCCAATGTAAAGATCCATTGATGGATCTTTTTCCACTTTTGTGTCCACTCTAATCCATCTATGATTTTATGAAAAGTGGATCTTTCAGAACTAATTTAGTGTCCAAAGTTCATTGCCTGCACTAAGTATCAATTTATTCTGTCTTGTATTGGTCTTAGTAAATACCTAGTTTGAGGTGAGCATAGAACATATGCATTTTTGATTGTATTTAAAACTTATCATTTTTATTGTTAAATGCTGTATGCATTCCATTAATCTTCAACTTAAAAATCTGTAGAAATAGATACTGTTTAACAGTGTAGTATATAAACCTTTTGTAAATATCTTCACTAAGTGGGTAATTTCAATGTTAAATGAAATATGTACAAATGAATGAATTATTTCCTTAAAGGATTATTTAATTTACAGTAGTTGAAAATTGATCTACTAAGTGCTGTTTGAATGTAAATATTTAATATGTTAAATGTTTTTGAATAAACGACAAATGGCAATCCCAATCTAGAATATTCTATTGTTTTTTTTTTCAATAAATAGTGAATTTGCCAAATTCCTACTCGAGTGAAATTAATCAAGGAGCACTCATGATTTGTGTTCGTTAGTTCCTGTATATATGAAACAAAACACAGACCGCAATAAGCATAACTTTAGATATAGTGCGATGGTGACCAGCAAATGCCACCAAGACAGGGATACTTGTGAGTTGTGACCTTTTTTTTAGTCATATTCCAAATTTGCCGCCTTCCAGTCACAGCCTACTCCGCCTTTTATGGTAAAACTAAATCCGAAATCGTGATATTTGTTTTAGAAGTACGGCAATGTTTTCTGTTCCTTAAATGATAAACGGCAACACTGAACATAGAGTAGTAAGTAATCTGTGTACTCTGTGTAAGTCATCGAAATAGGTTGGAGTACGTATAGTGTAAATTACCTAATTGTCATGTCATACTTGTCTTGTCATCATAGTCATAATTTGTCAATAAAATTGTCAGATTAATACACTAACTTTGCAATTGATTAATTTTATTATAAATACCTAATAAGAAAAGTAATTATATACTCTTGGAAAATAATGAAATCTTATTGTATTCTTAGCCTCTATGTATTAAGTTTCATTATCTAATATTATTCTTAGTAAGCTAGAAAATATTTTTTAATTTTTAAAAGTATGGAATAGGGACAGGTATGTTTTTTAACTTAGATTTTGTCGCAGAATGTATAAAAAAATTAAGTGATAATACTCAATGTGTAACTTGGTAAGTTGTTTGAAATTCATAGTTATCAATATTGTTTATAACATCGTATGTCACCTTAATTGTAGGCGCATTAAAATGATGTTCCGTCACTTAATTTTACCATCGGTTGGTGTCAATAAAGTTTTTTTTTTACAGTGATAAACTTAGTATCCCGTGTGTGAGATTTCCATGTGGGCACTCTGTGTGTGAGAGTTGTGCTGTAAGAGCAGGGGAATGTTTATATTGTATTTCTGTCAATACTTCAGCAGTTGTTGATAACCCTCAGAGTATAAGAGTTAAGAATACTTTACATCTTTTAGCTGCCTTCCAGGAGACCTTTAAAATTGATGGCATGTATTGTGTCTTCTTTCTTTTTCTTTATAATTAACATAGATTTTATTTTATTAGGTCCATGGTTATGAGCATGTAAAGATGTGTATTAAAAATATGGCTTTTTTTTACTTATAGTGGAGAAAAGGCATCGGGTTTCTGATTATTTAAAATTAGAAAAGCAGATATTTCCAGAATGTATACAAGCTCCTAATAAATATATTAACAAGAGAAAAAGTTTGAATGTTTCAATTACAAGCAAAGAAAATAATAGTCCAATTTACTTTGGAGATAAAACTGTGTGTGCTGATGTTGCAAAAATGAAAAAAAATCAGTATGTACAGAATTGGCTTAAACAACATGAAGATATACCTCAGGATACAGCTCGGAAACCATTCGGAGATATCAATATTAATACCCCATTGCAAGTAGAAAGGAAAAAAGGAGTGAAACTGGGTAAAATAAATACATATTTAAATCCAAAGAAATCAACTAAAAAAAAAGGTTCTTACACTAAATCAAGAAATAATTCTTTACTTTTAAATAAGATAAAACCAATAACAATAATTAATAATTTTAACAAAATAAATAAAAATAAAACAGAAGTAAAAAAATATGAAGAAAGTAGTGGGAAACACAAATGTGACAGGAATGAAAGTGGTATTGAATTAGATGATGACCTAACTGTTGAAGATATTATTAGTGATACTACGATTGATAAGGATAAAGAAGCCTGGTTGGCTGTTCTAGAAGCTGCAAGGAAAGATGAATGTGAGGATAAACAGGTTTTACCTGAAATTGCATTGCAACATAATGAAAATAAAAATTTCCCAATTGATTCTAGTAATAAACATGTGGAAAATGCATATAATACATCAAAGAATGTCTTATTCTATAAAAAAGGTTTACTTTTCGAAACATGCAAGTTGTGTAACATTAAGAATAAAATAATTCCCGATTCTAATATGAATGAAAACAATGATGTATCAATTGTGATAAACAATTCTGAATTTGTGACTAGCATTAAATTTATGCACTGTGTACAAAACAAATATGAAACATTAAATAAGAATTGTGTAGAAATTCAAACTGATAATTCTGAAACTAAAAATTGTACAATTGAAAATACAACTCAATATAAGAGAAAACAGCTAATAGATGATGAAGTACCTAATAAAATAATTAAGACTAATGTACAAAGTCTAGATGTATTTGATTCTGATAAGGTAAATGAGTGTACAAAGTTAGAAATTGATTGCAATGATAATAAAAACATGTTAAATGATTCTCTGCAGCATTCTACACATCTCATAGTGGAAGACTCTGACACAGATAGCAATATTAGCCATGGCAATATTCATGAAGTTATAGCTGAAGTTCATGCAACAAATGCTACTGAGACTGTGTTAGTTATTTTTTTAATGTTTGTTATATCATTCCCCCTCCCACATATCTTAAATTTTTCAATATTATGAATCATCATACCATAACTTGCATGCTTTAGAATTTTACAAAAAGTTCTCGTTTGGCATGTGAGGTCCACCAACCCACACTTGGCCAGCATGCCTAAATTTTTCGCACAAATGGGTGACTTGTGCTTAGCATTGGGAGAGTAAGGGGTTGTTGATGAAATGATTGATAATATTTTTAATTTTTGATGGAATTTGAATTGTTTTATTTATTTTTCAGACAACCTGATGTATTAACCACTTTATCCAAAAGTCAGTATCAAAAAAGATCAAAGCGAACAATAAGAGGGCAAACACGAAACAGTTCCGATTCTTCAGATAAAGAAAATTTGGATCCTAATAGAATAAGACATACAAAATCGCGGAAAAAGTTAAAGAGTAAAAAATAGTCACTACAAAACTTACAAATATCTATGTAACAATTTTCAAATTTGGTGTAAATAAATTAAAGTTTTTTACTTTATTACTGTTTCAATGAATCCACTACTAATTTGATAACATAAAAATTATTTTTTATGCTAAATAGAATAATAGCTGAATTGAGTAATACATACTTAGTAACATTTATTTAGGAAAACCTATATATACCTACATGTTTCTTCAAATATTTGATAGTCTTTTACTGCCAACCGGACTTGATGGTATTTTACAATTAGAATAGTTCAAATATTTTCCATTGTTGGGTAGTTCATAAATAATAATTGGTTGTAATGTAAGTTGAGGCTCAGTAAAAATATACTACCAAGTACTTACCTATTTAATTTATTCGTACCTAATCATATAGTATTGTGACTGTCAGGTCACATGCATTTATTATTATTTTTAATTATCACTTTCTCGTGCTTAAAGAAAACCGTAACTAATACCATGGAGAACTCTCAGATATCTGAAAATTTATGATTGACACATTAAAATTTATGAGTCCACCAACTCGCACTTGGCCAGCATGATACCTATAGGTTACATACATATTCCAGGGTAGAATCATGCCCAACAATGGAATAGTAATGGTTTATTGATTATAATACCATATTTTTTCAATAATGCCTACCTATAGTAGAGTTTAGGTGATGTGTGTTGTGCACAACATGCGTCTGCATGTTGTGGGCCGAAAAAAAATATTCAAAAGTAGTATTTTTTCATTCTAACAATCTTAAACCCCCTCCGAATTACCTACTGTCTCCTATTTATTTTTAACCGCCTCGCCTTAGTAGATTTAGATAGATTATAACAACTGCTACTGTGTTACAGGAAATTTAAAAGTAAAAAAGTGTAGTATTTTCTAATCGTGAATTTATTTAGACTATTTAATCGCATGCCATCTACCACCATCCGGATGAGCCTCCGCTAGACCAGCCACTGCCGCCGCCGCCGCCGCCGCTTTTCCAGCCACCGCCGCCGCCGCCTCCACCGAGTTTCCAGCCGCCGCCGCCGCCACCGCCGCCGAGTTTCCAGCCACCACCGCTGCCGCCGCTTGACCAGCCGCCGCCGCCACCCCCAAGCTTCCATCCTCCGCCGCCGCCGCCGCTCGACCATCCACTGCTACCGCCGCCAGATTTCCAGCCACCGCCGCCGCCGCTTGACCATCCGCCACCTCCATGGCCACCACCACCTGTAGCACATAATCAATATAAATAGGTATTAATTATTATCATTAATACTACAATAACACTATCCACTGGCTGCCGCCTTTCTAATAACATAACCCGCCGTGAAATAATGTAGACCCTCTTAGGACCTCGTGACCTCGTGAGTCTATTTACCTCTGATAGGACAAAACAGGTGGGCATATTCCACGTAAATAAAACCTGGGTACGCCCATGGTGATGTCCATGGGTTGCTGACGCAGTGATTATACCTATCACCAAATGACCTGCAAGATTGTTTGTTACTCGTTTAAGATAAAAAAATCCATAAACCACAAAATGTTTTTAGAGGCTTTTATCCCGTCTATTAATATGTAATCTGCCATTTCTAACGTAATAGTGGACTTTCAAAGTAACGTTATTACGAAACAAATAATTTTGTTCAAGCGAGTGAACGGATGACCCCCTTGTGCAGTCTTTTGACCTCAGTTATTATAACATAGGTAGGTTAGGTACTTATGACACTCGAGCATTTATAAAATTTTTATTTAGCTATTTTCACATAGTTAACTTCTTAATACCTAATTTGAACTAAGCTGGCGTAAATTGTAATTGTACTAGGTATTATTAGGTACCTACAATGTTACATAGGTTATCACCAGACTATTACGCTCTACTGCCTCTGGGCACAAGTTAGCATATCAATTAATTATTTTAGGTACAATGCTGGCATCAAGGAGTTTACTCGCGTTTCAATGAGATTAGGTATTTGATAGCAAAGGGCACTTCTCAAGTATGAACTTGAATTCGCGTCCAGTTTTGAAAACCTTTAATTTGAATGTGACGTCAAGCAGTCGTGTCCTAAATAAAAATTGAGCAAGAACTTTCAGGAATAGAAGCTTCTTGTTTTAGAAATAATAATAATAACGCTTCACACTCACAGCAGTCACGGCCCCACACTAGGATTCCCTGTGTCGTGGGTGCCATGAATTACGTACAAATACACAAACACCCAGACCGAGAACGTGAAATCTAAATTCATCATTTAAATTTCTGCCCCGCTGGGGATCGAACCCGGGACCCTTCGAGTGGTGGACTGGCGTGGTAACCACTACAACACACAGATCGTCAAATACAAACAGGCATATTATAGGTACAAAAGAGCAAGGCATAGGTATAGTACCTTTCTTAACCAGTAACATTGATTTTACATCAAGAATTACTTACCGTATCCACCGCCGCCGCCGCCTCCGGTGGTTATAATCTTGATGATTTTCACCTCTGAAAAATAGGACATTTACATGAAATCAGTACGTACTTAATAACTAAAGTATAACTGAGCTAACCACATAGGTATATTACTATAATATTCTACCTAACGAAGTAGGTATAACAACCAAATAACTTATAGGTATTTAAAACTAGTAACTAAGTAAGTAAAGTTTAAGAAAAAAGAATTATAGTTACCTACTATAAATCTTAAACCTGATCAATACAGTCCTGAATATTTAGTTTATTTAAAAGCTATAGCTAACAATATCTAAGTTCTATTAGGCTACGGGATTTCCTATTTTGTGATATAGGTCTCTCCTTAAGTTCTGGAAGGAAATAAATGTAAGAGTTGTGAGGCTTTCGGTAGCAATCTTTATCTTAGTGATTGTCTTCGCGCAAACACATACCTACCTACGTTGTACTTGAAATGAAGCATTTGTTAAGATTCATTGAAAGTTGTAAAAAAACTATTATGGTAAATAGCCTATATTATTATAATTTACAAGACAGTCTATTATGATAAACAGCCTCTTTCGCCTTAAAACAATTGTGTGTTAATAACAAGATACTTAGACATTATTTAGTTTATGTAAAGTAGGTAGTTTAGTAGGTTACTTAAATGCAAATTATGTACCTGCAGAATTATGTAAAAAAGGTTGTTAATTAAATGACTAAACCATGAAATATGAAATAGATACTACCTACGTCATACTCTAGGTTGGTGGGGTACCTAATATTATATTTAAATTAAATGGGTAGGTATGAAGTTGTGGGGAGCTGTGTGTAAATCTTTCTATTTAACTAACACCGAGTTGCAAGAATATTCTTTAAGTTACCTATGCTACGAACTATTGAATTTCTTCCCATCTCTGTTTGCAACTCCTACCTAAAATAGAATTTGACGTAAGTTGTTGTATTTATCATTGGTGTAGGTAGAGATATTTTACGGGAGGGGAGTGGCCGGTGGGGGGGGATCTGGGGTAAGCACCCAAACCTTTCTGGGATGCGAACGGCAAGCCCCACTCTTCCTACGCCTAAGCTTATCAATTATATGTATACATGTTATACTAACTTATGCTCGAGATTTCTTCCGCATGGATTTTATAATCGGTTGTTCTACGACCGATTCTAAAGTTCATGCGCACGCTTTGCCTTGCCAAACTTTGTTCCCCTTTTTCACCCCTTTATGGATAGAATTTTGGAAAATCTTCTTTATTGGATGTCTAATTAAGTCACACAAAGAACACACCCTCTAAGTTTCAGGTTTCTACGATCACCCGTTTAGGCTGTGCGTTGATCCGCCATTCAGTCAGGACAAACCATTTTATATATAGGTATAGATTAATAAAGGAACTTACGTCCACCGCCGCCGCTACCGCCTCCGGACCAGCCGCCGCCGCCGCCTCCAGACCAGCCGCCGCCGCCGCCGCCTCCGTAGCCGCCGCCGCCTCCGGACCAGCCGCCGCCTCCGCCACCGCTAGACCAGCCGCCACCACCTCCACTTATGTATCCACATTGGACACTCACCACGGCGACAGCCAACAAACACACGAATACCTAAAAATGTAGGGATAGTTGTAATAGACTAACATGTTTATTCTTACCTGGTATAAAGTTATCTTACTGCTAATTTTTAAATTGTACTTTGCAATATCTCCACATTTTTACGGGAATTACAGTAACTACCCACCTAGCGTTAATATAACCAGTGTCGCTGCCACGGGACAGTTCTGTTGTCTAAAAATCGAGGACCTAATCCCATCTTCTGGGCTGGAATAACCTTGATTAGTTTTTTATGGATAACAAAAAATATCAGACTGCCATTTGTCTAAATAAGGGTTGATAATAAGATGATCAAAATATTTTTATGCAAAATTGTGCTACTTATTAAAACAGTACCAGAACAACATGTGTTTGTTACCTTCATGCTGAAGCTTCGGTCAATGCTTGATGAGAGGTCGGTGGTGTCGCATTATATACGACAGTTCATATCCCCCTCACGAGAACTGCGGAGAGCTGCGAGGGCCGCGAGGCGAACGGAAGCTCTTCCTCGGCTCACGAGCCGTGATGCAACCCATTGTCCCTGTACCGACTGATCAGACCGACCACCATCACCATAATTATGAGAACTCGTTCATAATTTGAACTGCGCTTTAACCTCATCTCCTAAGAATAATAATGGCTTTATACCTCGTATGAATTAAAGATCTTTATAGTTATGGGATTCGTGTATTGTTACAATACCTATTTAGAACCTATTTGCTTATTGCATACCTACCTACATACCAATATCCATTGGTGAATATAAGTTATTGTGAATATTTTGGGTTAGATTTGGCATTCGTAGTTACAACATGTGTAGTTTACAAGCACTTGTTACTTCATTATATTACATTTTATTAAATACCCGAGTGCATTCGGGTGAATAAATATCAAAATAGGTAACCAACCACCGTTGTATAAGCTACATGCCTTTTTTGTAACTTTCAAAAGTCTTTTATTTTTACATTTAGAAGCGTTCGCATCTAGATAAATTTGAAATGGGCGGTTTTTAGCGCTGCTTAGCAGTCAAACCGTAGATTAACCGTCTTCTAAAGATTGGAATATCTGTATCGTTGGTTATCTGGTATGGTACGTGTACAAAGACGGTATTTATGTCGATTATCGATTATGGGTATTCTCATGATAAAGTATATGAGAGTTTTTGTAACTAATGCATTTTCGTTTGATCCAACTGTTTACATATAGCATGTTTATTTAATTTCATTTTTATTTTAAAGTAATAAAAGGTGTCCACGTGAAAAAAAGTAACGACATTTTATTACATTACAAAACTATAGTTACATCTACAATTGTAGATATGGGTAAATAGTAAGTACGTATTGAACGCAGCAGACGGAAAGGAGGTCTGTGGTTTACTCTTGTAATGAGGAAGACAATCTCCCAAATATAGCCACTAGAAAAATTATTAGAGTGTATTTAAAAGTCAAGTGTCCAACTGAAGCTCTACTTACTCGTCTAAAAGCGTATTTTTTTTTTATTTAGAGTTGCAGTATGTATAACAAATGAATGACTTAATCGGATTCACTTATAAGGATTTGTTCGTATCTACATAGTAGCGTATGTAATGACTCTTCTTTATTGACACATCAACACTTTATTGCATTGACAATAAGGCTTGCTTAGGCCTAGTTTAAAAAATTTATTGAAAACGCTAACTTTCTAACTTTTCTTTATTGAAGCAAATTTAAAAGAAAATTATAAAATCTATGAAATTTAATCTTTAAATCATAAATCAAATTATTTGTATGCTTTCCAATTGCTCATAAAATAGATCTATAAAAGTTTACTATTTGTTTATATTTGCATCGTAGTAGTCGTACCTACTTATTTTAAATCGTCATAAAAGCTGGTTCCTTCACAAGAATGTGGCTAAACTTTAACATTTACTGGGGTTTGGTACCTTATGATTTAAACTTTATTGGTACGAGTAGGTATATACTTACTTGACTAATTTACTTAGAAGTATGCTATATTAAAATAGGTGCATAATGTGTTACGTTATCTAATATACCTAAGGTACCTACTTATTTAATGAAAATTAATTAAAGTTAAGTTAAGTTAACTTCACAGGAATTAACTCAAAACAATGAATTAATGTTTAACAAATCAGGTGCTAAATTTATAAGCCGTGGGTGTTACTTACTTAAGTATCTACCTACCAAATATAAAAGTGCTGCTCAAAAATAAATTATTGCTGTCGAATCGCTATTAGGTTATAGGTTACATATCGAATTGATAACTTCCTATTTTAAAGTTGATTACTAAAAGTTATCTAGCTAAGTAATTATGGTATTGTTTTATGTCCTATTTAATTCGTTGCTACATTTAAAATCACACACAAAATTTTATATATCTATCAGTAGCAAACTTCGTGTGCAAGATAATATTTGCAATTTGAGTTGCACGTAATCAGAGCACTTGCGTAATATTGATCGTAATCCTATATTTACTTTTATCTCCAGTAACTGACTATTGCTGAAAATTGCTCGGCGTGTAATTCTATCCCCTGCATATGTATACAGGTTCGCAACCCAGTGATTGCTGCCGTCAGAAACCATCTGAGCAATACATGACGTTGACGACTGCAGAGAACGTCTCACCGTAATAGAGTTCAAGTGATTGAAATATTATTCAATCATATTTCACACGATGAATCGGCAGAAGGTCTTGATGGATCAAACTTTATTATTTAATGGTTGTTATTTAATTGTGTTACTTACCATTTTATGTTTCTGAATCGAGATGTGAATTTAAGATTGTAAATTATTAGCCAATTCGCGATTACTTTGGCATTGGTAATTATACTCGTTCTATAATTATCGGAATAGTAGTATGAAATAGAATAAATAAATTATTTTAGTTAAAAATTAAACAGAATTTGTTTTTAAATCATATTATCTACCTAAGTACTGTTACAACAGAGAGTTATTAGGATAGACCGGCGCGAGGATCATAATTTGTTATAAGTACTTTATCATTACATCGTGATGGTATTGCGTTGAAGTCTTTTGTTTGAGCAAGAACAGTTAGCCTTTTCTCTCTATGTTTTTCAGTGGAATTAAGGCAGTTTTACTGGATTAGAATTAACTCGGACACAGCGTTTTCAATTTTTAATTGTTAGCCAGATACTTACACGGTTTCCTTTAAGTGCATTATTGTTGATGTTCCATTTACTGTTGTCCAAATCCACATAAAAGATCGGTTTCAAAAATTAAAATCTTTTAAGTTGTAGGGTATAGTGCAATTGGAATTGAATTGAAAGATGAATTACCTATTGAAAGTTTAGGCGAAATAGTGTGGATAATGTAAGTAGGTACACATAGTTCAATAACAAGACAAGAGGAGAAACCATTTTTGTCTAACAAGTATGGGTTTATCTATAAGCTACATATTTATGACCTTAAAGCTTCTGCTAATTCTTTAACATGTAAAAAAATAATTGCAATGTAACTTACGACTTGACGACCGAATAGATTAAGACCTTTGGAACGGTATGAATCTATTCGGGCATTCCGAAAATTACACATAAGTTAAGCCGTCCGAACTTATAATATGCAATGTAATAGCCATATTTACTTACATACCTATGTATAAAAGATATAATATAATAATAAAGTAATTAAACATAAACGGTACCTACTCAGACATAACATGCAAACAAATTTGTTTAACTTAACCTTCCTTTTTTAACTTTATTTGAAAATGGTTTTGTCTCCTTATCTTCATCGTCAAGTCGGAAGTACGAGTAATTGCGGCAACAATATTTTTTGGACTATGAGTAATTTTAATTCT
>DWQK01001223.1:0-16378 GCA_018231225.1 Noctuana stator
GGCTGGCCACTAACCCGCATCTCCAATCCGCATTGGAACATCGTGGTGGAATATGCACCAGGTCTTCCCCGGTTGTGGGGAGAGACCCGTGCACAACAGTGGGATATAAAAAGGGTGTGAGGAAGATGAACAAGATTTAATGTTAATATTCGATGGATATGTCACCTCAAGCATTTAACTAATTATGATGAAACTTTGTACTTGCTACTTGCGTGGAGGCTTCCGTTACAGCGTAGGAATAATAGATGGCGCTCATTTATCATTTCAACAACTTTTTTAGTGCTCAGGATTTCTTCCTTATTTAAAAATACATATTCACGCAAACACCGTTGCGAACAACTGGCAGGTAACTACCCACTAAAAACACCATTTCTACCTACATTTTAATTCAAGGCTAAAGAATCACTACATATGGTATAACCACTAATATTGATTATTATGTAACTAGGTACTTTAAAATTATTTTAAGTTAATTTTCTTTACTTACTGTACCTATAAACATACTGTAAATTTTTTACAAATAAGTATTATATGTATAAATGAGATGAGAAGCGCTCGCGAAAAGATAAGATATTTCACTTGTCAGCATGTGAAACTACTTAATTAGCTATCGAACTCTAAGTTATTTTTAGTTCTCAAAATAAATTCCCCTGCGATAAGAATCAAAAAGTCTTAATATCAAAATGAATCTTATTCATAACTTGATTTGCTTATAAAGTTAAATTGATTTATCGTGAGAAAATACTTTTCACCGCTAGGTAGCATAGCTTGAAGATGATTGTGTTATTTTTTATATTCAAGAAGGTGCTGATGTTAGCGGTCTCTACAACCTATAAACATCCATATTGCCCTAACTGAGATCATAAAAGACTTCATTTTTGAAGTATACTTAATTATTATCCTAAAAGATAAAAGCTACTAATGCATTCCCACGCAAAGGTCAAAAAGTAATCTTAATACATTAGAATTGTCCGGTTTAACTAGTATTTTAGATCGTTATCGTTGATTCTAATAGATTACAAGTCAAACAGCTCGTTTCAAGTTTTCAACACAGAATCTTCGCTGGTTCCTAGAACACGAACGAAGTGCATTTATTATATTGTTAAACAAACAGGAAAAAAGAATATTATTTATTATGCATATATTTTTCACTAGGATATATCTAATATATTAGAGTTAAAGCACATTTACAAGTATAATTCAATAACTCATATTTATTCAAGTATATTCAAACATTAACATTTAAACTGTCAACAATCTTCCATTTTATTGTCGCGCGCATACCTAATGCACAACGAAAGAAAGAGATCATTTTGAGTATTTCCAAACGGAATTATGCAAAATTTATCAGTTTACTACCATAAACCACACTTTATTTGTTATTTTATTGGGACCACCTACAGATTAAATAGAATCTAATCTGTTATTTTATATAAACGAGCCGGTAAATTTCTGAGCGTTCACAATAAATTTGCTCAGGAATAATGAATGTCTTTATAAGTGGCAATAAATAAATTATTTAAATTGTTGCAAATATTGCACATTAATTATGCGGCTGTTAGAGCAAACAGAGATCGGAAGCGGTGTCTTGTTAGTATCGGCGCCTAGTAATAAAAGCGATAAATTATGTTAATTGATATTTATGTCATAAACCGTGTAACTAACAATAGTCATAAGTCATAACTTAAATATGAAAACGTTTATGATACTAATATACTTGTAGGTATAATCTAACTCAAATGACTTCTTCTATGAGCTTTGACATTTTGACCTTTTAAATATAATAAAATTAGGATCGCCTCAAATAAGTAGATACTATTATATAGCTACTTTAAGCCCTTTCTACTTCCATCACGTGTGTATGTAATAATGTTCTTAAGTGGTTATATTATGTTATTGATATTATTTTCATATTCTTAGATTACTTTGAAAAATTAATTTCATGATGGGACGACTCGTATCATGTAGTGGTTACCACGCCAGTCCACCATTCAAAGGGTCCCGGGTTCGATCCCCGCCGGAGCAGAAATTTGAATGATGAATTTGAATTTCTGTTACCGGTCTGGATGTATGTGTAATTGTCTTTGTGTGTGTCCATGGAAACCACGCCACAGGGAATCTTAGTGTGGGGCTGTGAGTGTGAAGCGTTATTTATTTATTTAACCTTGGCCTTGACCTCTAAAATTACAAATATAAATTTTTATTTAAAAAAGATTTACTAGAAACTTCAACTGACCAGTAATAGCGGGAACAAATAGTGCTTTAAAGCTGGAATCTTCGTCGTAGAAGCTTCTAGTACCGCTGGTCAAGGGCTCGGTGGGACCGCGCTCGTAAACTAGTAGAGACATGCACGCTGGTTCTCAAGATGAAAGAATCTAGTAGAAACGACTGTTCTATTAAATTGTAATAAGTATAAGGAACCACTGATAAAGCACTGATAACTAACTAATCTAGTCGTACTGTTATACTATTCTACTTCTTGTTATTTATAGGCTAGAAAATTCATTTAGTTAATAAAACTTTATAATTTTTGTGTAGTATAAAAGGCGGACTATTGGAAAACCAACAAATGGCGGTAGGTATATTATTAATAAGTTAAAATTAAAATTTAAAGTGTTCTAGTAATTAAAAATATCCATTTTTTTTAATTTCGAATGTAAACTGATTCTTAAAACTAGTCTTAAAGGACTGGAAAAATAATGTTACAAACTTACCTTATTTGGCATCCTAACTAATACCTACCGTAATCTCTTTAGCCCTTTTAATCACGTAATCAGCTTTATTTATGCTTCTTTCGTAAAATCGACAACATCAAAAAATGGCTAATAAAAAAAGAATTTAAGGATCAATATTATAAAAAAAGGTAAACAACCTAATAATAATACATGAAGAACTCAAATAATAATAGATATACATTAAATCGCAACTTTAGATGAAAGCGAACTAATAAAGATGAACTTACTTTATACAACAATCTAAAATTCAAGCGATGTGTACTTGCCGAAGACAGGAAAACCTGAAATATAAGGTACAGTTTCCACTATGAGTTGCAAAAAAGGCGTATTTACATTCTATTGCATACAGATTCAGAGTCTAAGTTGGTCGGACTGCCACAGGACTCGTAAACTTTACTGGGACATACACGGGAATATACACCGGAATCTAGGACTTAGAGTCTGGTAGAGTCGGCAATATGTAAATAACAAACTGTTTTGGCTGCTTGTTGACGGAATTAAATTCTTTTTAACTTGAATGGCGTACCTTTGTCATATCATGCCAACTCGTTTACACATATTTACTACGAATCAACATATTATGTTTAACGTGTAAGACGTCGGTACTTGGTTTTGGAGATGAAGGTACCTATGTAGGGGGATCCGATAGACCCACTGGAATAGTAAGTCGAAATTAAACTTAATAGTCTGACGAATATCACGCCATACAATTTACATAATATTTACAATTATTTAATCAAGAGAATAATACGATAAATCTGTTTTGTATCTACAAAACGTTTATAGCAGTGCAAAGAAAATACATCTCCTCCACTGTAATTTAAAGGAAGGAAATTCTACTTTAATAGAATGCATGATAGGACTTAGCTCGTAAACTGAGCTTACAAAGAGACACACGTGGAAGCGCTTAGAATCTACTAGAACAACTTATTAGCAGTTTTACTCAAAAATTAATAAAGGAAAAACAGTGTGGTGTGTAAATTGATATATAGGTGTGTAGATAGTAGAGTTAATACATTCGCCCAGGCATTTAGACGTGGGTGTTCGTTGGTTGCAATGGCCAGTTCACACCAGGTAGCCTGATTGCTCGCTTGCTACACATTTATGATAGAAAAACGTGTGGGACTTCACTGTAAGGATACCAACCAATAAGCTATCAGTTATAACAACTTGCTTTAATTACTGTGTAACTGTACTAACATACGATCTAGATTCGAGAATCGTCTGAATGCCCAGTCTTCAAGCGGCTATCAATGATGAGCTAACACGCGGCAGAGGGACTCGAAATGGCGACTCGAGATGGCAATAATCGCCCACTCGAAGCCTGTCCGGTAGACATTTCTGAGCAATTAAACTCAGATATAAGTACTTAATGTACGCAGAGATCATATCTATACTATACCCGTTCGATTAAATTACGAGTATGTCGATATTTAACTACATGAAAGTTCAAACAAGAAATGTGAAGATTATGGATAAAATGTGTAAGAGATGGTGATATTTCTATGAGCTTTAACATCTGTTATTTATATAAAACGTAGGTAGTACTATAATTTTATATACCTACTAGTTCTATTTATATATGAGTGATATAATATCAAATCACTTATCATCACTGTACTGATTCCCACCAATTTCTACCGTGTCGCAATTACTATATTGTTTGGATAGAAAGGTGGATTTTTGCAAACTTCATAATATACATAAATGAGATTCCATCACAGTTCTCAGGAGTTTCAACTTATTCGAAGAAACAGTGCATGGGTAGATGTTATATTTATTTACTTTAGTACATTCTTTATCATAAAATCTTAATCTTTGATTCCTTATGAAATCTCCACACTTCTAAGTACGTTTAAATTGCAACCATATGGTAAAGCCAACAAATGCTCAAGCAAGTTCTTAGCAAATAAAACTAAAAATAATGAATTCCACTGCAGTAAGATACGGTCAAAGACTGTGCTCAATACGTCTATACAAAATTAGCGCATAGACTTATATTTTATAGCGCTTAAGATAGCGACTAATGAATGAGGGCTAGTCGTAGCTAGCTAAGAACTAAGGGAAAAATTATAACGTTCTGTAATTGTTCCATCCATCCATACATAGATATACATAAAATATGAACTTAATAAACTCACAAACTACTAAACAGATTTACGGTTCTTACGACCTTACGGTTTTCATCAATGGACAAAGTAATTTTTAAATAAGGTTTAAGTTGACTTAAATATGACTATGATTGTTGAAAATGTTATACAAATTTATACCGACTGAGAGCCTTACAGTTATTTACCAATGTTGCAGTTTTAATCAATAAATGTTATATTATTTAATTGAAAACCATACGAGTAACCACTTTGATAGTAACTGAGGCGACCTCCCATGTTTACATCAGCGTGCGGCTTCATGATATGGACGTCTATCCTATGTATGCTGTATGCTGATGGGTCCAAGGTCCTCGACTATCCTATCTATAACCTATATCTCTTAGGTGAACAACAAAGCGAGTTATGTTTTTATCGAAAATTGTTTAGAAATGATTTTTCATTAAAAGCGTAGCGTAACTCACATTTGGATTAAATCGAACTGAACTATCAGAAGAAAAAAACAATTACTAACCCGCCAGTAGATATAGCGTCGGTATTATCACGCCCACACAGTTTGAGATAAATTTCCTCCTTGTTTCTACATCTTCTTTATACATCGAAACACTTTATATACAGTAGGCTCTTGGTCGTATTGGGCTTGGTACAAGTTACAAGTTTATAAATGAAATGTAACCAGAGATACACAAATTAGTCTATCGCAGGTCGTACTTATTCTTACTGTGTAAATGATATACTTTATCTATGACATTGATTTATATAACATTTAATTTATAATAGAGGTTGCTTATGGTTGCAAAATTCTAATTAAAATAAGTAAGTGACATGTAGCGCCATCTTGTGTATGTTGAACAATCATTACAGTTTTAATTTGTTGTAAGTAAATTTGTATTACATATTGCACATCAAATTTATTATTGTGTTCTCCTGCTCCGCCTGAATTTTAACAGAATAAGTATATTTTGTTGATTTCTTAATACTATTAGTGTAAACAATGGGGCTTTTTAGAATCATCAGAGTAAACACATGTAGATTCAAAAATAGGAAAAAATGGTTTGAAAAGAGGTAGCGCCCAATATGTAGCATGGCTATCTTTTTATCTTGAGTAACTAAATAACTGTAGTTCTCTAGTATCGCTACCCGTACGCATCCCATGTCGCCCGTATCTTGCACCACACAGCTAGCTAGACATGCGTATACCACTATGCAGGCCGCACTCGCAGTCAATGAACTGGCAGAGGTCAGGTGAAATTATCTCGTGCAGCCCGCCTTATGCGACATCTGACTCACAATGACCGGATACAATTTTATCTCGTCTTCTGATGCTCAAATATTTTTGAGAACTACTTAATACATTGTTGAAGCGACTAGCTAAGATAAGTTTGAAAGTTATAGTACGCCAGATAGTATGATTACTATACTAGGGTCGTAGTATTTACATTGTGTGTGTAGTTTTTATATGTCGTGCGCTTATAGTTATTTCAGATATTAATACCTATAATTTTGTGTGATGTAAAAAATAATGATGATTTTAAATGAATGCCAAAAGTTTTTTCCACCGGCTATTTTCTTCCGGCCTACCTTAGCCAGCAGGGCGCCTAAAGCCGATGTACCGTATTATTTGACGTTCATCGAGTGCATACAAATACCTTATGATGAATAAAAATGTTTTTATTTTATTTATTTATTCATAATATTTTGTCCTCTAGACATACAATTCTATTGCCTATTAAATTATTAGGGTCTTCAAGCCTCTAAAAGTGCAAAAAAAGGTTACAGAGAAACGGCCGATGTATACCTACACTACACGTATTAGTTTAAGTCGCTTATTAGACAAATCCACGCATCCTTAGCAACTTGCATGTTAACGTAAGGGCGATGTTATCGAGCAGGTTGTCGTATTTAGCGTGTTAATAATATATCAGTGAATCATATAGCTGATAGAATCAATGCACATTCCAGTGAGTGGCGAAGCTGCGACGAATCAACTGACGCACTTGATTATATAAGACGTTAATTATATAAGTTGCTTAAATAAACATTTATAATTAGTAATAGTAATAGTAATTTCGACAGTCGCATACATTTATTGGTCGTCATTCCATCGTAATTCCATTACGAGATCATAGATCTGTTTATGCTGTTTTATTTGACTGCAAAATGGAATCAGTACTGAACAGCAATAAACAGGTTTGAAGCCGAAGATCATGAATTCGATACGGCAAAGTTTTAAAGAATTTAGAGTTTTGTTTCTGGCATTAGTGTGCTTCATTGTGTTCGTATGTGCCAATGGAACTTACTTGGGAGGTTTATGACTGTAAAACTTCATTTTAATGTATTATTATTCAAAGATTTGAAAGAATAAAAGCGCAGAACAGTTAACTATAATGAGTTTACGGTCAAAAGTTCAACTGCATCTAAAAATATATTATAAAGAAAATGTAACCGGAGACTTAGCGGAATTTCACCTTAGCATGAATGTTTCGCGAGATCGCCAAGTGCTGATTAAACCTAGTTTAAGTTCAACGCATACATATGCCCTTATGTTGCTATGCGACTAGCGGACAACGACTTATGTTTATACAAATATAATTTAATTAGTACCTACTATAAAATGATGATCATTCTAACAATCCAGCGTAGCCCAGGGTTTCACATTTCTTGAGAGTTACAGAAAGATTCTATACCCCCAGAATCTACCTATATAATAATATGTTTACTATATTGTCTCAGAAAAAAGATCTATACTAAGAAGAAAGACTATTGGGTGATTTTAAGTTACACTAGTCGTGTTTCTGATCCGCAGCAAAATTCTGAAAATTCTGAAAATTCTGAAAATTGCTTCAAAAGAAAAGATGCACATTTATTGTTAATTCATAAATCAGAGTCCTTTACAATTCAATGAAACGTAGGTATTATTTTTCTATTTTTACTGGTGGTGACGTTAAGACTCAGAAGTAAAAGTGCAAATTTTCATTGGATTGGCCCCTCACGACCCTGGGAAGTCTACCAATAGAGAACTTACCCAACATCTAATCATATGCCTGCGTAATCAAAATTTAATTAAAACCCAAAAATGCAATTGAAATCGGACGTTTATTGATGTAATAAAGATGATATAATAATGTAACATGTGAATTGTAATATTAAGTGATTCTAAAGAAGCTTTCTCTTTACGTAATGACATTTTGCTGGTAAATGTGTGTTGACGAAATCAGTGCATCGTTCATTATGTAAGACTCGAGTAAGAACAAAAATGTTAACACAAATTGCTTGATAATGTTTATGTTTACATCTGTTGTTCTTCAAATTGGCAGTTTTAATTTAAACAACCTGCAACACTTACATGAGGCGACTATCAGCCTCCGGGGTAACAGCGCAACTACATGCGACCTCAGGCAGGACACGAGCCTGCTTGAGGTTGGATGTAGATGTACATGAGCGGCAGCGACCACTAAACCCCAGGTGGCCCCAGGTGCTTGCTCGTTCGCTACTTCATGTAATAAAAAAAAAACTATTAATGCACGTTTAGATAGCAACTACAAAGTTTTTGACATAAACAATAATAAAAAAATTTTCGTATGCCGACTCACTGAATTATGCTTATCTGAAAACTCTCCGGCTATTGGTGAAATATACGAAGTTAGACAAAGCATGACGCTAATTAACATATAAGATTGGATATAATAAAAAAAAACAAGAAAATAAAAAAGACAAAAGAATAGGCATGTACTGTCATTTTTTTCTTAAATCTTTTATACTTTAGATAACATATTACATGTTCACTTTTATCCATTTTCACGAACTTCAAATTACTATCCATCGCACGGTTCAGCGTTAAACGGAAAGATTCGAATAAAACATTTGAAAAGATCACAGCCTGAGAAAGTTCACGCGATATTGGAGTGATCTTGAATAAAAAGAGATGTGCCAACCAAAAATGTATATAAAAATAAACGGTAAAGGTTTTACGGAGTGAAATCTACGTGGAAATATCAACGTGGCTCGTGCCCTGATGACGAGTGGCTAGTGATGTCCGCAAACATTGTAAATTGTTTATCGATAAAAATCGTAAACAAGTTATAATTTGTGTTTAATTTAATTATCGAGATTATGTCTTAAGCCGTTCGAAAACAAAAAATATGTAGTTATAAACAGTAAACTATATTAATTGGTATTCCGGCAAGGTTTATACTGACAACCCGTGTAGTGTTAGTTATCATTTCGGCTCGCTATTCGGAGGTTCGATTACCCTAGTGGTAGTGTATATGTCTTTGTGCGTTTCCATGGCATCCACGACACATGGAATATATATTTATTGGATCAACGGTAAAGGCCCTCCAACCTCTAACACTATTTTTATGATTCCTTGCAGTCCATTACTTTAATATTTGCCCAATGCAACTTACTCGTTGTACTTTCATCAGCTCATTTACTCGTACGTATCCATTCGGAATCTTTATTTAGTTGGTGGCAAATCACACAACAATGGGTTGTCATCGGCAAATATAATTCTTACTTCACTCGTGACACTTATCAGACGTGATCCGATTTATTAATTGGCTCCGTATACAATGATGTTGACTCATATGCCTGTCTGTGTGTAAATCAGCCTTGCGTTCGTTGTTATTGTTCGTTGACAATGGGTTCAAAATCAAAAGTGTTTAATCTTCACGGATTTATTGCGTTTGATATAAAATTGTGGCACTTTACTTTTATAACTGGTACTTTTTATGTTTTAGGCTTTACCTTTGAAATCAACAAATTGTTATGTTTTTATACTAACTGTACTCTTTTTAGGAAATTGAGCTATTAATATGCCGTTGCAGGGTTGGATTTATTCTCTTTAATTAAGAGTACTTTCTGTATTAATATTTAAGACAATAATTTCTTAAAGCATTTTCCCTTCACTACAAGCGGTTGAGTTCTTCGTTGTTGCTTTTTTCCCATTTACGAGTTTCACGGCGACCGTTGCCTGAAACTTACACGTACCCAGAATATAAATGCTATATCGTGTTATCCTTCTCTCCCCTTTCATTTATACACTTTTCTTCTCTTTCTATCCATACAAATAAAAATGTGTAGCACGACATTGTCTAGATGCAAAAGATTACATCGCTACTTTGGGCCCAGCAAAAAACTACTTTGTATTCAAATTGCATAAGATTTGTTTTTGATTGACGTTGAAAAATCGTAGGTTACTTAATTCTAGGAAAAGGAAAATGTTGTCTTTTTCGAACCAGTTGCATTTAAAATCCTCTATCCCTGTTACTTGGTCGTGGTACTGGCATATCTAAAATCATACGGACCAAATAAAGCGATTACTTCAGCGCCGATTTTATGAAAATTAAAAAGTTAGTATGTCTGGCAAAAACATTACTAAAAGTTATTATGAATCTAAATAGCCCGGTAAGTATTTTGCTAATAAATAGTAAGACAAAAATAAGTTTAGATACTGTACCTATAGGTACCTCTATCTTTATAAAACAAAAATAAAGTAGGTTTGCTTAATGTGACTCAAAAATATTACGGCCGTTTCTAGAACTGTAGTAAGAAATGTAGAGAGTGCAAATAAAAATAAAGAGACCATTAAATAATGTCAAAAAAAGATGAATACAAAAGAGAAAAAAACCAAGCAGTTCAGCCTAATATAATTGTATCCTATTTGATATTGGACGTGGAAGCCCATGGGTAGTAGTGGCTACTTAACATCAGGTAACCTGCATACGCGATTCATTTAGTTTTTGATAACAATAAATTTCAATCCACCATTGACGTTGGTCGCAGTGGCTGTTGTGTGCGGACCCATCTCCGTCTATCTAAATAATATTAATCACTGAGCTATGCGGGTTTCATCAGCGATAACGTTAGAAATCAAACAAAGAGACCATTGCAGAGTTAGCATCAAATATCTATTGGGAAAGTAGGCGCGAGGCTAGGACGGCGAGCTGAACGCAAACCGGGAATGCCAGGACATCGTCCGCTGACCGGTTCCGCACTCTACCGCGCTACCAGTAACCACACTTTAGTCGTACAACAGAATTAAACCAATTGATATTATAGCTCCTCGTATCGAAACTTTGAACTACAGTAACGCCTCCACATATGATCTCAGATAGGACGACTCTCCTATTTCAGGTTGGTTGAGGATGTCCGTCGTTTGCTACTCATAATGGATGAAAAAAGTTTTTTTGGTTTGGATAAGTGTCGAAACTAAAAAGTTTTAAAATCAAAACCTTAGCAAAATGTTGCAAACTCTGTAAAAAACTGTTAGACTCAAGTACTCGGGCTTGTCCAGATGCGAACACTAAATATTCCAAAATAATCATGGTATACCAAACCATGGTAAACCATGGTATACCATGCTAGATCAAAAGGTGCTAGAAAAATGTTTCATCACTCGTAGATTGGGCTATTATAAGTTGTTGCACTGCGAGAGTTAAAGTCAAAGTCAAACTTTTTTATTAATCATAAGGTATACACTGGATGAACGTCAAATAATACGGTACATCGGCTTAGGCGCCCCTTTGGCTAAGGTAGGCAGGGAGAAAAATCCGGCGGAAAAAAACTCTCTATCTATCGCGACATTCCCGCTTACTTAGATCGAATGGAGTCCCTATATTTACTGCACTGTTTGAACGCACCTACTTATCACGTATCTACTGGACCTGAGCATTCACATGCCTTTCTCTGGATGACTTTTAACAAGATTCCTGTGTAGGTAGCCACTTTAGAGTTCAAAATTGCTATTGAATTCGTTGTAAGATAACCTGACGATTGTTTTGTCTATATCCAAGTTTAATAGGCAATAAATAATGTAGAGCTGAAGTTGCTGATAGCTATTGTAATTGTTTTTGCTTTACTGTTTTACTATAATGTAAAATATATGTATTATGAAGATCTATAGCGATCCCGGGGTTAATAACACTCATACTACAATTATTGACAGTATAAATAAACGATATTTAAGAATTTCTTTACATATTTCTGTAATGCAGAACATTTAATCAAGTAATATTAATTATGATTAAGTCAAATTATGTAAATAACGCTATATCTCTATTAAATAATCCGATGTCATTTGTGAAATGTTGCAATAGTTGTACTACAATAAGCTATAACTTAGTTATATAACAAGTATGGCGCATAATGTTATTAATAGTTATAGTTAATAGTTCCACTTACGAAGCAGAGGCTACAAGATTCATATCCGTAATACCGAACTGTGTAACTTGTTATAAATAATAACGTGTATCGTACCCATGAGATCACACAAACCCTTTATAGGGGTAATATGTAAGGGTAACAGGTAAACTGTTTGTTACTTGTATACTGAAGACAGTGTCTTCTCAATGTAGATATAATATATCGTAATAATATACCTATATAATAATACTAATTATGAAATTTTAAATGTTAATTTAATACTGAAGATATTGTAATGTATATAACTCTTAATGTATACATAACTCTTAACCAACCAAGATAAGCACTTATGTTGAAAAGATTGAGATGCACGCGGAGGATCGAAACTGGACTCCCTGGACCGTTTGGCTATCACTATTCCTAGTAAAGTAATACATCATTGAATCTTTACTACAGATTCTACCAATAATGGGTGCAAGGACACACAAAGACACTTACACAATTGTCCCAAATGAGTACAGAAATCTAAATTCAAAATGTATTTAAAATTCTGCCCGGCTGGTCATTGAACCCAGGATCCTCCGAATGAAAGATTGGTATGGTAAGGATTACAGTACTCGTCTAGTACTACCTATAGTAACTCTACAATGTAACGGTAACATTGAAGAACAGTCACAATACGACGTCACTGAATGTAAGTTACGTCACAATGTACGTCGCGTCATCGTAGTAATTAAGCAAGAAGGCTTCGGAAGATGGAGGGCGCCTCGGAGAATGTTCCCGGATCTCATTTCCATGCAAATGAGGCCGTGTGTTATACGTGCGATGTCGGTGCACTCTGCCCTGGGTTTAGTATTTTGTCTAGTCTATGAATGAAACGATTCGCTATAAATTTCGCTCTTCATAAGGAAGACCCTTTGTCCATACGGAACACAATAGCAATTACTTACTGGCCATAATAAATATTTATAATAATTGGGTATCTTGGAAACATACAATCGGTCTAGTTTATTCGTTTAATTTCATACCAATTCAGATAGAATATGAAGATAATTTTTCAGTGTATTTTGGCCCTGAAACTGTTTTCATAAAAATATATTATTATTAATCTCCATGAGTTTCATTGTATTAGTAATGAATTTGGTGGTTTATAATAACGTTCAAAAGAAAACCACATTATTTCTTTTTAAATCCTCATTTAGTAACAGTAAAACACTGAGTATGTACCTAAGGTACTTTATGGTTCACGTCTGGACCTAGAACTACTAACTTCTTGAGGATTTGTTTGGTTACGGGCGTCCTCGATCTCATCAATCAGGTTAAGAATTCCCATTTTTAATTTACGTTTCTCCTTAACAGAAAACTTTTTGATATCTGGCAATATACTTTTAAAAAATTGCAAGTCTTCAAAGTTTTCATTGTATGAGTCTTCACATTTTCGTTTTTTCGTCTTTTTGCCATAAGACGTACACGGTTCCATCGATTCTGTTTTAAGTGTATCAAATCCTGGTTCATAATCATCTCGGGTATTCATGTTCCCAATATTAACATTTACCATTTCAGTTGTGTTAAGAATATCTTCTGGAACTTCTGATTTAATTTTTATTTCAAAAGTCTCCAATTCCGGATCGTAATCGTCCTGAGATTTGTCATCGTCACTGATCGTGTTATTATCGCAATTATCGAAGTTACCGTCTTTTGTACCTAATGTAGCTCTAAAATGAAAACGGATCTCTATTTAATAATACACATTATTAAGACTTTAGTTAAGCAGTAATTTAAAATAGGTATGTACTTAACTAGACGAGTTTATTATTATCCATAATATCCATACGAAAACTCCCGTTTATTAGTGATGCGTGCACAACAGACAGACAGACAAGAATATCAAAAACTGCAAAAAGTATTTCGATTTGGTATTTTTTTCCTGTGTAATCCCTCAATCTTCTGTAGCCCCGTCTATTTCTAATTAACGTACATAGGATTTTCATTTATAGGTAAAAGTCTGACGGCATGATTATTGTTATACTAAATATTATTATTAGAGTAAAAATAATAGTTTCTATGTTAGATGCTTAACCGGAATATGAATGCGTTCAATACGAGGAACAAATCTTACCCCTTTGGCTTAATGTATGGTTCTAAAAATTGAAGTGAATCGTATAGGTAATATTTTTTGCGAGGAGTCCCATCTAAGTTCGTTGTCCGAAGTTTGTTTTTAAATCGATTGTAAGACGATCTAATGCCTTTCCACTTGCTTTTAATTTCTTCAACTGCAATAAAACAATAAATGATTTCTTTTGTTAATTGCGTCATGTAACTGACTATTAAGTGACTACTAAAAAAGATTGTTTTATGTTCCACTTACCAGTGCATTGCTCGCCAAGTTCAGTTCTCACTACCTCCGCAATTTGTTCCCAAACTAGCTCCGTATTTCGGGTCCTGTAGGATTCTAGAAAAGAGTTGTACACTTCTGGATATCTCTCCACAATCTTGACAAACTTTATTATCACCTCTTGATAGTCTCTCATTACGAATTATTCTGTACATGAAACGAAAAAATTTAACTTATTAACATATTTGTTTAAAAATTTGCAAAAAAAATAATATCTAAATTTTAAAGATTCTACAAATGTACAGCTCTTTAGAATTTTTTCTTTTGATATTACCTATTATTTAATTGACTAATTGATAAGAATATAACTTACCTAAGATAATTTTCTGATTAGCTTTTATTAAAGTTGAAATAATTGTTGAATTAGTTCATTTAAACATTATTTAATTCGAGTCGTTTAAGCTACTAACTGACTACTATTATTGTTTGGAGGTGGCAAATGATGAGTTAATTACTGTTTGATAAGCCCGTGTTACGGCGTAATAAAAGACACGAGTAAACACGATCATTCGTAAACTCTACCGAGTGGCAATATACCGAATTAATTATTACAAGAAATTACCCACGATACATTCATAGAAAGTCATACATCGATTATCAACATAAATATGTCGGATATATTATTATAATAAAATTATTGCTTACCAATACTCTGCCAAAACTAATGTAAATAATGAATAAAGACACGCGCTACACTGTGGCCTTGCGGTCGCTCCGTCGCACACTGACGCCACATGCGTTGCGTCTCACTCTGGGTTGTAGTAGGTGGGAACGAGATAGATATATAGACAACGCCACGCCGAGTGCCCACCGAGTGCCGCATTGAATTGCCGAGACATGCGAATGCTGCCATTCCATTGCGCGCTTCCTGAGAAATAGTAACTAGACTTTTACGCATGTAACTTGAAATGTACTATGTGCTTTGTTATCACGTGAAATCTTTTATTGTCAATATTGATAATTGAACTCGATACTCGACTTCATTACTTAATACATGGTTTTTATGTATAAGTAAATACAAATAAATTAACAAGACGTAACTAGACATTATTGGTACATTAGCTAATAATTATTTCGTTTACCTACTGCAATATTTGATCTGATCTAATAGGTACAAGATACATAACTTACTAATGTTACGCTGGCTGTACTCATAGAAGTTAAGCAAGGAGGCTTCGGAAGACGAAGCGTGGCGTTGAGAATGTTCCAGGATCTCATTTCCATGCAAATGAAGGCATGTGCTATTCATGTGGTATTAGTGCATACTGCATTCTCAGTCAGGATTAGGTATACCTAGTATCAATATCACTATTAATATTACAATCAGAAGTACCTATTATGACTATTTAGTATTTACCCTTCCTGTGCATCTTCCACGGGTAGAACTGGTAACGTTCGCTCGAGGAGATATCACCGCTGTCCTCATAATCCGTGAACCAAGAATGTGTCAAGTTCTGGTGTTGGAGGAGCCGATTGTCTCAGTTCTCCTGAGCAGTAACACAGTTACGACCTCAGATAGCTTTGCAATTTATGGTTGAACGTAGATGTCCATATGTTGCAGCGAATACTTAACAGATTGTCTTCAACCCTTTTTGTATTTCCCACTGACTAGACCTGGACCGGGGAAGGCCTGGAGCATACTCCACCACGCTCCTCCAATGGGTTATGAGAGATGGGTTATGCGGGGCTATCCGCGCTTCTTTAAAATATTACAAATAAAACACGACCATTTGACATATTATTATTACAAATATGTTCATAATAAATAATACTAACGTATGCAGAACATAATGATTAGATACCTGAATACTTACCTTTACGTTTGTATATTATATATATGAGATTGTATCACAAGATAACTTATCGAGGCATCATCAACAATTCGCAACATCCGAGTAGGTATGGTGCGTTCTACGACTGTATTAATTATGCCTATGCATATCCTAATTACAGTAATGGTGTTAGCTTGAAACCGAAGTTAGGGGGAGGAGTGG
>DWQK01001224.1:0-16376 GCA_018231225.1 Noctuana stator
GGTGGAGTATGCTCCAGGCCTTCCTCGGTAGTGGGGAGAGACCCGTGCCCAGCAGTGGGACATAAAAAGGGTTGAAGCCATGCAATGGGCATATTATTTTAAGTTGGTCTGAAGATGGAGCAGCGAGCTAGCCAGAGTAATGTAATTATGACGTTGAAGTAAATGCATTGATTTTTTGCTCACTAGATGCGTAGTTTTTCTCTGGTATGTTATTCAAATTTATAATACCTACTCGTATTCTGCTAGAATAGACACTGATTTATAATAAAGTCCATCTTATTTCCAATGAAGTCCGTAGGTATAGTTGCCTACCTATCCGTTGGAGATAATTTAAAAGGATCAAAAACTTTTAGGACGTAACTTCGACGGTTGTTAAGTTTTAATTAGAGCTGTCCTCGTCAGTTGTGCAGAGAGGAATGATAAAACTTATTTACAGAGAAACTCCGTAAAATTGCGTCCTCCTTGACCCTCATGAGGATCAACATAAAACAGACACGTAAAATGAATTCACACAATGTGTCCAAAATAATTGAAACTGATACAAATAAGTAACGAAATGTAAAATAAAGTAGGATCTGTGATAGAGGCTTAGAGGAAACAAATTGGAGGGCAAGGTTGCGATACAAATAAGGTTATTTCAAAGCAAAATACAACGTTTTTGTTTATGTAGCAAAGCTAACTAACGACACAAGAGTTTATTTACCGGAATGATTAAGTTATCTGTGGAGTAAATAATTAAAGACATTAAGGTAATGGACGGCGGTAAGACCGGACTTGTACCCTCCGCAAATAGATCTATCTAATCTATTAATTACACTTAAGGACTATCTTACATATATGATGAAGCTTTTCCTTTTAAGTTTGTTTCCAGTTACATACTCTGTATTGTAAAAATATATCGCATGAATGAAGTTTGAAATAAAAAATTGTATATGTTCAAATTGTATTAAAATCACATCAAAGTATGTACGAGTAACATTGTATATTACTACGTGTACCTACTAGTGTGGTATAGTGATTACCTAACTGGTCCACCATTTGAAGATTTCTGGGTTTGGTTCCCGGTAGGGCAGAAAGTTTGGGGCACATTCATAAACAAACTAGTAAATCATGCTTTTATTTACCCAAATTAACATTACTTTCATTTCTGGGCACACCTATGTTATCAAGAAATGCGGCGAAATCATCTTTTGAATCCTGTTATAGATAACGCGTGTTCCTCGTTAATTATTGGTATGCATTGTGTTGATATTGGTAGGTATGTATCGATATTCATATTATTGTATCTAAGAACTTCGGCTACCTAAGCGACGACCCACGACGCGAAGTTTGGTTAGATTGTAGTTACTTACGTAATCTAACAATATATCATATAGAAAGTTTTCCCGTGTAGGCCGTAAGTGCTACAAAATTAATTGTTTTGTTTTCTAATAAGTAAATCTGAAAGACAAATAAGCACACCTAAATATTTTCAATCTGAAACTGGTATAATACATATTGTAGGCTATAAAACTGTTAGACTAGTGATACTATAGTTAAATATATTTTGATGTCAAAGTAAGGAATCCTTTCCGAAACTTAAAGGATTTTTTGGTACTTAAAATACAAACTTTGTGAGCTTATCCTTCTCTACAAAGCAAACCTTCGAAAGCAGATTATGTTAGTAAAACTTAACTGTTGAGAATTTAAGATTGAAAAGGAATAAAGGCACTATACTTATAATTTTTTATAATATGAAATATCATACCATTGAACCACCCCATCCTCATGATGTCTATGTCCTACAATTCTAAAAGCAAAGAAGTTGTATATAAGTACATCGGCACAGAGTCCAAAATAATGTTTTGGGTCTATTTACAAATTATTTTTTAATTTTAAGTAAGAAGTCTTCAAAAGAAGCAAACATTATTAATTCGAAATATCTTGTCCATATAAAATTATATTGATGGTGAAATAGATTACAGTTACGTAAATAAAAAACTTGAATTCAATATTGACTACATTTCAGACCAACTAGGAGACAGAATTAAATGAAGCGTGCACTTAAGTTTCTGAGCTCCGCTACCGAACCCGACTGCGCAATTCTTCTACACGAAAAGTGTGGTACAGCTCAAGCGCACCTACTTTCTAGTTTCAATAGAAAAATAACGGTCTATAAAATGTGAAAGGAATACGTGTACGCTGAATTTCATGTTTCAATCGAGAAATTCAGAACATTTAACGGATTTACTTACTATGCATTTGAAAGATGTAAAATAGAGAATTTTATAAATTCTGGTAACATTTATTTTTGGAATTGAGAAACATACGTACCTACTTACTTACTTACGTTGTTTATAAACATTTACAAAATCATTTCGACGGCACTCACATACAATATCCTTTTTTCTTTAAACACTTTGCTTGCTTAAAATTATGTATATCAATTGATCCAAGTAGAAATAGATAAAGCTGTTTTATTGCTCTGGTCGAACATGCGTCTGATGAAATTGGTCAAAAATCTAGTAAAACAAACGAGAAATTTATACGTTTATGCTCAGTAATAAATCGCTCCCCACCTTCGTAAAGTTAAATTGAACATATAATCGGAGTATCACGATCAAGTGCTATTTGATCCTTTTGCGTAATTTGATTCGGGCCAATTAAGCTGGGGCTCCAAGTTCTTAGTGGGATTTGCTGCTGAAAAGTGGCTGACTAGTATAAATTATGAAGGCAGTTTGGAAGGCGGCTAGCTCGGCCTGGGTTTCGATTTTCAGTGGATTTGTCTAGGGGTGGTGTTGTGCGAGTTTTGGCTTCCATCCAAGCGGTCATCGACCATTCCCACGCTCTAATATCATCTGAGCTAAAAACTATATGAGTCGTGACAACGTTGCGGGTTTTCAGTTATCTTGCTTAAACGTCATGCCCTCTATTTAATAAGGAACGATTATTATCACTTATGTGCAACAATACGTACGCAAGCTGCAATAGAGTAGATGATTATCCAATCAATTATGATAATTTGAATGAGCTTGCAAATCGCAACCCTTTGGAAAAAGAGAATATTTTAATATAATTATGACTTGTATACTACTTTTTTCAAGGTGAAAATGTGTGTTATCGTGAAACAACTCCTAACCTAGATTATTGAATAAACAAAGCAAGAAAACTTTATGAGAATACGCAATAGACTAATTACTAGAAATTACAATTAATTTCCTCTGACACTCTACTGGGCAGGCATTAACAATATGTTGTATGTACTTCTTTTTAGACTGGCCTAACCGAATAAGCGTGGGCGACACTAGTTTTAACTTTGTTAAGTTAAAGTTACCACTTTTACAGATTTCTTGATCTATGATTATAATATTCATGATTCTTGCAATTGGATGAATCGGTTAAACAAAGTTAAATAATACTCATCGAACTCTTGTATACGTTTAATGCTAGCTTTTAGTTTGAATGAATTTGTTTACTTTTAATCTGGATTAGATCGGTTTAGCAAAACTTCTGAAACGAACACATTTCATCGAAATCTTTCCTAGAATTCGACAAAACTTTACTCCTGATTAATTGAACCCCGTTTTAATATTCATGTCCAATTAAACTTTGTTTTCTGAGATGTAGTATAGACAGTTATTATAAGACTCAGCTAGATGAAGATATTTTGAGTAAAAATTAAGTAAGCACAGTATTATTATTGCGAAGAAGAGAACTGAGCGAGTGAGGACTATAAAATGTTAATAAAACCTCGATCATTTAACCGAAGGAACATTAATTTATGCACCTCGCTGCTTCCAGTGTATACCTACCGTTCTCTTTTTTCATTTCCATGGCTTTAAGCTTGATAGACTACCGAGATGGTAAAATTCTGCCTTTTAAAATTGTGTCTGTATTTTTGTATTGTAAAAGATTTTTTTTATTATCTTATAGACTTGAAGAAAGTCGGTTGATATAGCTTAAAAAGGAGACAGAAATATTTTTGGCATTAGATCTATAGCGCGGATACATTTGTCTGTAAATCTTTCAAGTTTAATTTTTTGAATTTTGAATTTCAGGCGCGAGTAAGTCGGATGTCAATATAAAAGATGCGTGATGTAAGGTGCGCAAGAGACGTTGCGCTGTAACACGCTCTCAGTGTTCTGTTTCACATGATTTCATTCTTCATATCTTAAATAAGGAGTACCTAAACTCCAATAATAATACGTATTGGTGGTTCTCCAAGATTAATTTAACTAGTAGGTTATAGTTTTTTCAAAGCGTCCCGTCGTTGCGTCTCGGGTCGGCTAAAGTTATTCACATTTATCATATTTTATCGTTACCCGTCGCAGCGAGCTTGGATAAAACTCTTTTCTTTATCTATATTATCTTCAACGACCAATACATATATTTTTTTTTATCAAGAAATAACTTAAGCTTTACGTTGGGTATATATAAAAGTTGAAACTGACTTAAGACTCGAATAGTTACTCCGTTAAGCCTGGCTATTGTGAGGACAACGCTTTGTTGCTGCATGTCAGCGGTAACGACGTCAAATAGTTTACGACAATGCGCTATTGTTAAAATTCGTATCATTTTGCTTTATGTTGTTATGTGTACCTGTACAAACTAATGAAACGTATAAAGTAATGTAACGTTCTTTAAGCATTTTATCATTTTGGACGCTTTACGCGAAATAATTGCATGTCTTTACGTAGATATTTCCTATAAACTTCATAACACTGTATGAGCACGAATTGGACATTGAAAATTAATTGTCAGCTTAGTAACGTGTTCTCTTCCGGTTCGGGAATACTCATATTGTTAAAGTCTTTGAGTATATAGATTTTGAGAAGTTTTTACAAATTGTTCATCTGTGTATGTTAAATACATTGTGGCAAAATATCTTCCACTGTAATACACTGGATGTGACATTTCATCAGTCAGCAACTATTTAACTATGCCTAGATAGACACAGATAGTAGTAGATAGACTACACCAGAAGAAGACTATCTATTTCGTGTAGTCTGTAGTCTTTGTGTACACTGTACACTCGTGGATGTGTACTTCTATTGAGAAAATTGTGTTGTTGGGTGCGAAGCGGACAGTATTGAAACTCACACCTCTGCCGCTATTATCATGTATTGGATTGTTTGAACAGAAGTGGTTCTCTTGCGTTTATAGAACTCGTTCGTTGTAAGCTGAATCGTACAAATTTTCAATCGCAAGCGATTTCACAAATAGGTAAAGCAAATTTAATTTAAAATGTAATTCTAATGTAATTTGTAATGTAGTTATAAATATATAAATTAAACTCTCAGTTTCGAGTGTTATCGAGACAGAAGAGCGCTTTGACAACATCCGACATTAGCTAGCCACTTAACCGTATCCTTCACCAATCTGCATTGGAGCAGCGTGGTAGAATTTGGTCTAGATCTTCCCCATTTGTAGAAAAAGGGCCGTGCTCCATAGTGGGCCACAAACGGGTCTGCAGGATATTATAATATTTAAATACACAGAGTAGAATAAACTAACTCAGATTAGATGAATTATTATAATTGATGGCTCACTGGAAACAATACTATTTTGTACATATAAACTCTGGAGTTCAAGAAGATATTTTTTTCTAGAAATATATTACTATCGTAGAAGGAGTACTTGCCTAGTAATATGTTAACGAACTCGTGGAATGGATATTATATTTATACCTATACCTACACAATTAAGACTGGTCACGAATGACATTGTGATCGCGGAAAGAGTTGGTTCCAAGGATTATTTAAATTATTTTTCAATAATAGTCAACATAAATTTACGTTTGTGAAGCCAATTTGAACGATAAGAATTTTTATTAATGTGCAAATTAAAGTATAATATGCAACGTGTTACATTAATTAACACTGTAAATAAAAAAGCCACGCGTAAAATGTTATGTTCAATGATAAGTTCCCTTAAACGAAGGTTGACGTTTAATAAATACTGTAAGCCAACATCTGACAACATATGACAAATACGGATGGTCACATTCCGGTGACAAAATTCAACTTATAACCTAGAAGTTCAGTATTATTTATCACTTCAGTACAATAGGTTACATGATCAGTCCATGTAGCCGGGACTGATATACAGATCTTGTACTTCCACTACGATATCCTATGACAGACGCCATATAGGGGGAACGCCGTATAAACTGAGGAATTCTATATTAGAACCACCGGTCTCAAGGCCAGTACAACCGCCGACCAGTCAAACAGTCTCAAGCGTCCCAAGTAGTCGTCAATCTCAGAAAGTAATGAATTGGTATCAATCTGTAAGATTATCATTGCCCTTTGCATTGAATAGAATCGGCTCTACTAGTCCTAATATAATTAAAATATATTCCAAAACATCCAAGCCCCAGTTATTATACTAATTTTAATTTAATTTATTCATAAAATGTGAGCTATCAATGAATTTATTGATGGTAAATTTACAATTAAGCACTGGGAAAATTGTGGGCGTCTTGAAAGCGTGTATCACCCACAGTTAATTTCAACTGAAGACGTTGTTTTAGGACCTTAAGTTAGATGGGCGGTTGCTGTTCAAGGATCTTTAGCTATTAATAACTGTATGACCCAATGTAGACAGTTGCAAATGATGTTTACCGGCAGTTGGGCTATGTTGGGCTGAAGAAACCCTAAACTTGGGAGCAAATTTATGTTTGACAAAGAAACATTTGTGTAGCACGGAAAGCTAAATTACGTTTAGTATACTTTGTAAGTAAACTTAGTGCAAATTAACACACGATCCATATTAATGTTCATGTGTATGTGCAGCTATTGCAAGTCCTTTATTAGGTGGGTACTGTTTGAGGTTCAATAGATTATAGCCTGCAGCCTACAGCGCGTAGTTCCGTTGGTAGTGTAAACAACTTCGGGTGCGGTCGGTACATGGGTGACCGACCGCTAGTCTATAAAATGCGCAAATTACACTACATTAATTTGGAAAAACTCAAATGGCTAAGAGTTTACGAACAGATGGAATACATTAATTGTTAACGTTGGAATATACTTAGACTAATTTACAATTACCAAAGGATAGTCGCATTGGTAATCGAAGATAATAATATTCCACCTAAACTCTCTTTGTTTCCATCCATAACTGGTCACGTACTTACGAGTAGGTACCTACTGTCTAAATAATTTATTATAAGTTTCGTAAAATGTGCTTTCTTAAATTTTCCTCCTGCTTTCAGGAATTTTATTTCACACAGTATTTACATAAAACTAGTTCCTGATAAGAAAGTACCTTCTAGTAAATTCTTCATTCACAATAACTCCGGTTGAGATATTTTTAAACACTAAATAATTTAATACAGTCCCCTTTTATTTACTTATGCCGACTAAATTATATTTGCCTGCATGGTTCGCTAAACGGATTCATAGGCTTTGAACACCAAGCCCAGGTATGAAACCTCTCAAACGAAAAAAATATTGCCTTTTTCTTCACCTTGCCTCACTAATTCTTTCAATAGAAATAAAGGTTATATAAAGTAACTTACAGGGCTTACAGGCTTAGTGATGCGTAAGAGTTCCTGCCTATTAAGGGTTAAGTTACGTTAGATTATTTACGATGCATTTGCAGTTATGTAGGTATGTACTTTAATGCTATTATTCCTTAAGTTATTAGCATTTGATATATGTAGTTTTTATTATTATATTGAAAGATTTACAAAATTTGTAACTATGATGAGCTACCAAAAATTTTACTTCAAAGACAATCAGATAGATAATGATGCTATACAATATCATTGTTTTAATGAAAGTTAGAACCTTCTTGTTATTATATATTGGCATATTACTATATATAATTTATTTCTTGTTTTTGTTTTACTTTTTAATCTATTTGTCATTACGTGTCTTTGTCTTTGCCTTTATATTTAAATAATGCTATTTAGCATTAAGCTCGCTTTTTGTACCACATTTATGTCTGGTTCAATAATGTTTGCTAAAGGAAGAAATTAATTGAGTCGTTGTAACTAAAACTTAAGTGATCAATATTGATAAAGAATTGTATATCTTTTGTAATTATTTTAACAAAGACAGTCACAAAGAAGTTGAGGTTGGTGCAGGATAAGGCCTAGAAAAGATCAAAAAATAGATTAATGAAGCTTATACCTATTGATAATTTCCTCGCAAAATTAAAAAGGAAAAACAGGATTGATGTGTGTTTAATTACCTTTCTTTCCAGGCGAAGTGCAGTTGCTCTTGTTCGAAGGCGACTTGTTTTCGGCCGCGGCCATCTTTTCCTTTTCGGAGGACATATTTTCTTAGCCGAAAACGTCCGAAATTACGCGACGCACGCGCCACCAATCATTACTGTCTAAATTTAAAAAGGAACTTATACACGCGCCCAAACCGACCACTCCCGAGGACAGCAAAGGCTATTTTGATAAATAATGAACGACGAGTGATTTCCAATGACTAATTATATTGGCAAACACTCAACCGACACCTTATTGACTTATTCGCGAAAATCGACCATAAAAATCGGACACGGATGCGTTAAGGCCAAAAAATATGTTTGCCGTTACGGTCTTTCTGCAAGTGTATAATTAGGTACAACTTCACCTATTTATTTTTTGTCCTTCATGTATCCGCAAATTCGTGATGTTTTAATAGATGTGTAACCACCGTGAGCCGTGAGTTAACAAACAGATATTTGTAGTGTGTCAAACCAGATAAATATCGCCTCGAATCTTAACACTAAACGCTAATATTGCACTAAACTGAGTAATTAGTGCCAATAAATTGTCAATACTTGTAGTTTGGTTTAGGCGTGATATGTCATCGACCTGTTTATCTAGGTATGCTAATGTATATTTGAATATGATAATATATTAAAAGTTTTTGGGAGTGTTTTGCTGTTACTATCTATATTTATTTAAAGCAAATAGTTGAAAGTATGGACTAGCATTTATGGTATGAAAATAGAACTGCTGAAAAGACTTTTGGGTGAAAAATCGAGGCGGCGCCTGAAATTGACAGTGCATTAAGGATATAGCTGTGCGAAATTGGAACCAATTTCATTCTCGTTTGAGTGCTTTTAGGGTCAATATTCTGGCTCATTATTTGAGACCTTTGTTGTGTATGCTGGTTGTTGAAATGGAATAATTAGATGAAATAAAGTTTGAATAAGGAGTATTTGTAAAAAAATGGTCACGACGATGTAAGTACTAGCAAATGAATGCAGGTTTAAGTGGAAATTAGTATACCGATGAATCTAAACTGAAAACTAATAATTTTGTTATGAAATGTGTTTTACTGTTAGTCAAATCTCTTCATTATATACATTTATTTGTATATTTAATTATTTTATCTAAATAACAAAATTATCAGCAATCATGAATACGGGCTGTCAAAACTCTAGTTAGTGTTATTACTATATTTAATGATACTTTTCAAATCTTCGTAATTTTTGTAAGGAGATATCTCGGTGGTATGTAAATTAATGAGACGAAATTAGCACTTGTAATTACTCTTATGGTATTCGATGCATGCGTAATGTTAGAAAAAGGGTGTGAAATCAAAAAATGTGCATGAGATTGGTATGAGGAATGAAACAACAAAATAATAATGTATTTCTTTCTTTACATAACAATAAATGACTACAATGATTAAAACAATATTTACAATGGATGGCGCCAAATCGAAATGACTAGTGAAGTACGTTCTGAAGGCCTCTCAAGTAAGCTACAATTTTTTTCAAGCTTTTGTATATTGAACTTTACAACTCAACGTTAAGATCGCTTATCGAGGAAAATGAATTCGTGGCTATGGCGCGAAGGTTCTTGCATCTGTAGGCTATGTGTGTGGTACAGCGCTCCGAGCCGCAAGTTTCAGTTTATTTTCAAGTCACAAGTTTATTCGTTGGCGCACTCCGCACGATAAGTAGTAGAAGTTGAATTGCAGCAGGCAACGGTAGCCAGTAGGCTAGGATGCCACGCCACTCACACATAACCTGTCAATACGCACGAAATCTAGGGTTACGTAAGCAGGCACGATAGGAACCTGCACCGGGATGTGGTGGTCAGCGGGCGAACGGGAGTCGGGGCGGTCGGCGTGGTCGCGGGCGCGCTCGGGCGCGTCGTGCGGGGCGCGATGAGCGCGCGGAGGTGCGCGTGGGGCCGGCTCGCCAGCAGTCCCGGGCGGGATCGATGCGGGCGGCGGGCGGCGGCGGAGTGCTGCACCCGGAGGCTGCGCCGCGCCCGCCCCGCGCGTCCCTGCTGCCGCGGCCCGCGCACGCGCTGCCAGCTCCAGCCGCCCGCCGCCCGGTCGTCGCCGCCGCCCGCCGCCCGCAGCCTCCCGCACTCACCCGCACTCGCCCGCACTGCTCCGCCGCCCGACGTTTCAATTCCCTCTCCTACTGATTTACGATACGCTCCCGGTTTATATCTGCTATTCTTTATCTTCGCCTGGCATTAGCAGGAGCGCGATCTTTACTGATAATATTGAGGTATTTCATGTAGAAAAAGATGTTCTTAGTCTTGTAAAAAGGTTACCTTAAAAAAGGGGACATCGAGTCTGCATAATATATACCAATAGTTGTAACGAATTTAACATAGGCACGGAAACACCTACAAATATTAAAAAAAATGTGAAAGTTGCTATCGTGCCGCAACAAAGTAGATATTTTTAGAACAAAACTGGCACGAAACACGTAGTACCTACGTAAACATGAGACAGGTCTGTTTCAGCGAAGAACGATTTCGAAAAAGAGGCTTTCTAAGAACAAATGTTACATGTTTTAATGGGCTCGTTTCGAGGGAGAGTGATTGTGGAATGTTGCCAATTCGTATGATACGACTCGATAGCGACGTGGCTTGTCGGCCTAAATTAAGGGTCGCGCTGCCTTTGTTCCCGAACACAAGAGGCTGCGCGTGTCATTAAATTAGTTGAGTTACCTATGTCGGCCCTTATATAAATCATTCGGACAGACCGGCTGAAACGGACGGTATTTAGCACTTGTAGTTACGCTCCCGAATGATTAAGTTACGACCTGCAAAGATATTTAGAGGTCGCACTACTATTTACGTAATGAACGATGATTTATTATATCCTCCTTTGTCTGTAGTAACAATGTTAATTTATTACTTTACAGAGAGAGGAAAGTTTTAATCATGTATAATAATTGACGGTAGAGTCACGATAACTGAATGATTTAATTGTGAAACAAGTTCTCATAGTGTGCCATGGATAAGATAAAATTATGCCACAAAAACTTCACTCAAATACGTTAGCAGTATTTCCGTAATTGACTAACAAATTGTCCAAACACTTTTTAATTTACTAAGATAAGTAAGTTAATATTTCTAAAAGTTTCGTAGAACAAAATCATAACAGTTTACGTAATCTTTAGTATTGTTTAGTATTTAATTTATAGGCTATAATAACAACATGGTTTATGAGATTTATCAGGTTTATCTTATCTCAAACGGTGCCTTATAAAATAGAAGGGGGTCAAACCTACGAGTAAGGCATAGTTCATTTGATATAGTCGATAAATCTATCGTACGTGCCCAAGTCCTCCCACCATAGAATACTTACATAAACCTATACCTCCTAAATATATTTTATTGTTGTTCCATTTACAAAGAAAATAATAAACAATGTTTCCAATCGATGGTACTTAATAGAAAGCTCTTTGTGTTTAGCATCAGGGTGTCAATTTATGATGTCGTACACAATTCAACGGAAGCCGACGACGCGATCGTTTTTTTATGAGTTTTTCGGTAATGTCTTCGCTCATTTGCAGTCTACATTTTTCCTCTTGTCCTTCCAATAAACAAACGGCGGCCGGCTGGTGGCTTGATCGAATAAAAGAAGAAGGAAATTGTTGTTTCAATATTCTTTTGTTTTTTTTTGTTTCTATGTTCATTAGATGGGTTTATTTTGTGTTTTTGTTTGTAGTTTTTTCGCTGAAATAGATTTTATTTGCAAATACTCATAGGTACCGAACGTGATCGAGGCAACTTTGAATTTTTTTTAATGAAACCCAAGTACACAATTTAGTTATTTTAATTTCTAAAATAACGTTCACAACGATAATACACAATTGTATTTTAAGCAATCAAATTAAAATCAAAGCTTTAAAATAAATTATTCAATTTAAAAGACACTCCTAATTCAATGTTTCATTTTATTAATACATATTGACATGCATTGTTTTCTGTACATCAATACATCACGCTACTAAAGACAAAGTGTCAAACAAAAGCCATTTATAGTGAAGTAGACGTAACTCTATTAGCGTTAAAATTAATTAATTCAGCGTCAGATGAGACAAAGTTCTAGTTAGTCTCCGTCTTATTTAAATACACGCGTAAGTAAAGGCAAAGTAGGATTACAACAATATCTCGCGAAGGGTTTGGTGAAGTTTAAATTTGATTAAGACAGATAGGTACCTTAAAATAAGCGTGGTGTTTGCACGGGTTGCTACAGACAAATATTGCATTATTTAATTCTGGGTTAGAATACTATGCCCAGCAGTGGGACGCAATGATAAGGTTGATAATGATGATTATAAACACAAATAATAATATAAGTTTTAGTTTTACATGGAAGATGAGTAAATACGTATGTAGATAGTAACTTTAAAGGCGAAATAGAGTAATTAAAAAAAATTGTAATGTAAACAACTTATTAAACTTACTGTCAGCTATTTTTTAGAATTGTGTTTTAAGCGTGCGTTAACGTTTTAAAATATGGATTTTTCATTCGGAATCCTTTGAATGTAAGTTTAATTCGCATTTGGCCAGTTTTTCTTTCCTTTAACCTCCCCTCATCTTCTTTAATGCGGAAGAAAAAACAGAAAATGTAAACATGAAATCTAAATCTCCACACACGGGACGCCTAGTTACCGTGACTCTATTACCTGTTGTCTGTGGGCGGGAAATTATGAGTGACGCACGGTCGGATATTTAATTTTTTGAACCACCAATTTTCGAAAGGCTTGTCGAAATGTATTCGAGTAACGCGTATGTTAAGTTACGAGCTAATCAAATCTATTTAAGTTTTTGAAACGTGGCATTTCAGCAACCCAAAATCTGTGTTACACTTACAACTCAACAAAAAATTTGTCATCTGTGATAAGTAAATTAGTGATAAAATTAAAGAAGATAATCATGTTTTCAAAAACTTAATTGACGACAGTTCATTAGTTTATTACGTAAATGGTTACAGATAGTTAAGAATTTGATGCTAAAATATTTTATTTAAATTCTGAGATCCCTTTTATGTTTACCTACGAGTATTATCAAGGCACGTTGGTAAGTTAAAAATGCTTTGAAAATACGAAGTGTAGTTTTGAAAAGATAATATCATGTTACAATTATTTAAAGAAAAGGGATTCCAGGAACTAGATTAAAATTAGTGCGGAATCAAAATTGTCATCTTAATTAAGATCGTAGCAGTATCGTAGCAGGTCTACGCTGCTGTAGAGTTAATTTGAATAAAAACTTTTAATCCAATGTAGAGACACGACTAGATTAAAATTCATGATGTAGTTGTGACGGGCTTGTCTCTGGCCGTTGTTTTAATATTAAGGGTTGGTAGTTTTCACTGTGTCGTGAAGTGTGTCAGTGAATTAACAACAGCAATAAAGTAAACCCTAGAGGTATCGCAGCCTGATACTAAAGTATTTATTAAAAAAATATTTTTTTTTAATTGACAAGTACGAGTTCTAATAAAACTAATATGAAATTTTGGATTACCATAATAACGTATTGTATGTGAGTATATATTGACTTCAAGGCAAAAAACATTCCAAGAAGTTTCAATAGACTAAAACAAAACAGTGAGTTCCATTATCGGAGGCCGGTATCATGGGAAATTATGAGGGACAGATAACAAATAGGCCGCCATATCTATGTTTATATAATTATGTTTGCTGTGCCGCTATCAAGAGCAATTTGTCCACCAAGCTACGAACCGTAGCATAACGGGAATGTTAACGCTGTATTTATACGAGACATCGAGTATGCCACCAGAACGCAGTTCATAATACTATATGAAACCACACAATTATCAGATTAACAAACCCATTCATGCAACACATGTATTTCATTGGTATCTCAATGAAAGTTTGACGCGTCCGTCTCATTGGTCCATATAGGTGTCAAATGATCGTTGTAGCTGACGTAATCAGATTTGTATTAAAAATTCGTAATAGACCCCAGATGAAAAATCAATCGATTCAGAAACCTTCGTAATTTGACATCAACGACACTAAAAACAACAATGAAATATCCACATTTTTTTTCCAACATTCTATTCCATATTCCATTCCATATGTATTACTACTTAGTAGCTTATTTATCTACGCCGTAGATTCTACAGTATTTATGTTGTGGCGTACGGCTTCATGAGAGATCTGTTGTGACAATATAAGTATTTATAGATATTGAAAACGTAATAACGTTATGTAGTAAGTACCTATGCCTACTTGCGTTACGTCAATATTTACGTTCACGGTTTACGTTTGTTATTTTCATTAGATACTTAATTACGTACATTTTAATTTTGGAGAGGCTTATATACACTATGTAACCTCCGTAATGACTTTATAACTAGGTACTAAATTTTAGATAATGATTGAATTTGGATAAATTAAATGAAGACATTAAATACAGACACAAATATATTTTTATTATTTTGATTTATAACATAGAAATTATATTACAGTAAATTATATTGTCATTGCATAAAATAAAATATAACTAGGCTATTAAGGACAAACCTTGTTCATATAACAAACCAGGTGTACCCGCTTTTCTTCTCTTAACGTAATAAGACCGAATGAAAGCAACCTTAATAAGTTATTTCTGTTCACGTACTCGAGCAATACGAGAGGGTACGACGGAAATTAGTTTTTATTCTGTCATGAAAACGTCGAAAGACGTGGAATTTGCCGATAAAAGGAAAATAACATTGAAATATTGGGCCATTAATCAGAACGTAGAGGAAGTTTCAGTAATAGACCGCCTGTGGAGACACGATCTGAGAAAATTACGTTAACTGAAAATTATTTAGGTCAGAAAAAGACGATGAATCTGAAATAAAAAATCCTGAAAAGACGAAAACCATCTTGTTTTGTAGTTTGAAGAGAAACTCAATTGATTTTAAATTAGCTTTCACAGTGACGTTACAGGACTTAACAAATATTTTTGTAATCGCGAATATATTGTAAACGTACAAATTTACGTTCACGAACTTTGATTTGACGGACTCGGATTTCAAACATTTAGGTATTCGATAACGAATAACATATGAGAAAAATATCTAAAAAAAAATGGGCGTGATGACTCATAATAAGCGTAATGTAACATTATCGTTCAGGGTTATATTTCTGAGAATAGTAGCGGATGTCATGATGTTACGATGTTATGATATTATTCGGATTAGCTCTTTGTTTTTCTTTTTACCTAAATGTTAATCTAATTGATTTGGTTTAAGTGATAAGTATTTTAAACTTATTTTTAATTTGAAACGTAAAAAAGCTGTTATTTTTTTTGTTATACAACGCTACTTACAACTTTTATAGTTAATCTTGAACGTCTTAAACCAATAAAATGACTTGGTACTTATATGATTTATCGGTACTTAAGTATCAATAAACCTTTCCATTAAGACGGTAATCGTGTGTAACAGGTTAAGTTACTACCATGGTGTACAGACTATAACATTTTCTTTACTTTGTAGTTACCGTTAGTTAGAAACCGTAATACATTGATTTCAGTTTGTGAGCAACTTGGAATTTCTTTGATATTATATACCTACACCGAATTGTTAACCTTCTTTTTTGAAATCGGTTAAAAATATTATTTTACTATGCTGCTTTCAACTTTGCGCGCTTTATTTACGATACTGCAAATAGTGAAACCGGCTGTTTTTATGTTTTGTATTCAAAGTATGAAAGAAAATATATATGTAAAGGACCCAATAATAAAGAAACTTGAACAAATTTTTTGGACTCACAAAATATACGTAAAGCTATTGTGCTAAAACATAATTGGCTATCGACTTCCCCTTTTAATTTGATGGCCCGTCCTTTATTACATCCTGCTTCCAGTAAATAAGGCTATATATATCTGATACAAGGAAATCAAATGTTTGATTCAAATTTAAAACGAGTCAAATAAAATTTATCAGAAAGTCGTTTTCAATGATATAACGAATACAAAATTTGATTCGACGTATTCGGGCTAAATGCGAAACCATTAGCAAAATTTGGCTTGTAGTAGCGTTGAATTTACTGCGCATAATTTGAGAAGCGCGCATAGCCCCGCTGGTAGTATGAATCGCAAGCGATCACATTGTTAAGCAACACCGAGCGCGGCCGGTACTCGGATGGGTGACTGCTAGTGGCAAATTTCATGCGCG
>DWQK01001225.1:0-16376 GCA_018231225.1 Noctuana stator
AAATATCAAATTAACAAATTCATATATTTATTGTATCATATAATACTGAACATAAGTAATAAAATGTAAGTTACTATAACAACTCCTTTGACGAGTTTTGTGCGAGTCAAATTAATAGCCTAGGACTTATCTTTTTAAATGTTTAAATTATTTTCTTCTATTTTTCTTTGTGATTGTTTTTGCTTAAGTTAATAATTATTTTAATTTGATAAAATCTGATTACAATTCTATGATATGAGTTGAATTTATGTTAAATTTTTATTTGGTTTTATAATTTTATATTTCTCTGTGAAATAAACTTTTTATTCAAGATGGCTCAATGGTATTAACCGATTTTAATTACCTAAATGCAAATATTCAGAACGTATTTAATATATTAAGTATGTACAAAATTGCACCAAAGCTTAGTGGAAATAATGATTGTTATTATCATGTACCTATATAACGTTTGAGCACCATATGATTTTATATTGTGTTAAAATTCGTGGTAGGTGCAAAAGCAATGACGAATTTGGACATTACCCGAAGTAGAATAATATTATTGTTCCGAAACTCCTTCAATTCTTGGCAATTGAGAAATGCAACTGCAGTGCAATGCAGCGAGAGTAATATAATAAATTAATATTAACGACGACACAATTTAAATGATGAATATAGATTTTAAAAAAGGACAATTTTTAGGTGTCCAATAAAAATGATAGAATTGTAAATATTTAGTAAGCTTATTTTTAATTCAGAAAATTTCTTTTAAACGTTAGTACACCGCCATATTCAAATATACATTCTGTAATTTAAAATAATAAAGTTTGGCAATGATATTTATTACCTATAATCATAATATAATATTCTTATGTAGGTATCGAAAATGAAATTTAAAATTTTACACTGTGAGCAATCTGACTGAGACGTTATTTCTAAATCAATTGACCTAAAACAACGTTTTGGTTCGTAGTTTGGTCTAGGTTTATTCATATATGCCTATATCAATAATTTACTATAAATTATTCATGTAACCAGACTTTAAAGCGTAATAATAACACTATTTACAATAACAAAGTAATTTACATTGTCCCAGATGAAGATAATGCACAAGAAATTGGTAATTAGGAACCCGATAAAACAGATTTAAAATTGAACAAAGCCTTTTATAATCAAGCATTAGGTAAGTAAAGCTAAAAACGAACGACAAGTATGTAGGTATTTAATTATAGTTTAAAAAGTTGCATGAGCGTTAAATTGAATTCGTAACCTATTAAATATAATATTGCAAGTTGACGATTTATTGCGTCATGGAAGTTCCCTGTTCCTATCGAATACCTTTATTTAACAGCTAATCAGGAGCTTGATATTATCGTTCGTTTATTCCTATAATAACTATGATCTACCTACGTCGATTCGAAATCACAATAATACAGTAGGATCTAATCGTTATATCACTGAGTTAACCGTGCGCTGTGTTTGAACACAATTGATCGTTTTGACACTAAGTGTTCGTCACAGGTCGCGTTTTATTATAGTGGTCGAAATTTAAAATGATAGTAGTCTACACATTTACTATTGTAATTGTATCATTTTATATTAAACACCACTATAACGTAGCGCGAGTTATACGGGAGCCTGAAGGGGCTCGTCGGTCGCGGATCAGCTGGGCTGTTCGTCGCTCTCGCGGTGTACGAGCACTCGTACGACGGTGGGGGGTGCGGCAGGGGGCGGGGCGGCGTCGGGCGACGCTTCGGTCACGAGGATGCTGACGGCGCTGCTCGCGTGCGGCGACGGGGTGCGCGCACGTGCCGGTGTTGATACGCGCCGCGCGGAGTTGCGACGCGAGCTCAACCGAAGTGAACCTGTAATGTTTTTGGTGCATATCGTACTTGAATTTCCATCTGATAATGTCAAGGAAGAGGGAAAAAGGCCAGTTGTAGTTAAAAATGGCCCAGAAGTTCTTGATCACGAGATTCGGACGCCAACAAATACTTACCTTCCTGAATTGTTTTAATTTGGAGGTGTCTAAGATTTGAATTGTGACAAATAACGTAAATGGAATAAGGAAGAAGATCAAAAGAAATAAAATTTGTACGGCGTACAGATTTTTGCGATTTACGTGAACCACCAAAGTTTGCCGTTAGAAGAGCATAATTGATTACCAAGGTTAACATGTAGGCAGTACTTACGACATCACTGATTTCATATCGACGAAAGAAGTATGCAGCAATAGATAGATAACTAGACACGCTGCACAAAAAACAAATCATGCCAAGAACGACACATTTGCGAACATTTTATTATAATATAAGCAGTCATGCAAAGCAACTCGTAGTTCCTGCAAGTTTTCAAAAGGCACATAGATATAAAAACATAAAAAGGCCCAAACAATTTATACGATATCACTGAAATGCCACATACATTCTTGCCCTGAAAAATCAAAGTAGGTATATTTAGAGCCAAATAACAAATGCGTACACGAGTATCGTACAAAGCTTCACACATCATAAAAATGTTGGTACCGAATTTTATATGGGAATAACAAGTTCCATAAGTACCTACTCTAAGTTGGACATACCTAAGTGAAAGTCTGTGATGTATTGTGAAGCTTTGACGACGAGAAAGAGCACTATCTAATAGAGAAAGAAACACGAAAAGCAAAACATTACATATGAACCTGCGCGTTTCGGACCAACGTCCTCGTCGACAGCATCCTGATGCCGAAGGAAAAGCGGCAAGCCGTACGCTGAGCGTCTTCTGGGCGGCGGCGCGTCTGAACTACTCGCTCCCTGGAATGTTACAAGAATTGCGTGACATTATTAAAAAGTATGTGTTTATTAAACCAGCTAGTGTGGTTAACTATGCCTTCAACTCTTTTTATGTCCCACTGCTGGGCACGGATCTCCCCACAACCGGGGAAGGCTTGGAGCATACTCACGCTGCTCCAATGCAGATTGAAGATACGGGCACGTGGCCAACCCGTATCGAATTTTGTCGAACCGCCCAAAGGGCCTCCGACCAGGTTTAACGACGGTTATCTATCGATAACATCTGGGACGACGGCTTAACATTCCCTCTGAAGCACGTTGACTATTAGGTTAACTATAGCTTAATATAAATGATCTCTTATCGTTCAAGAGATAATGACGTCTGAAATCAGCTATTTGTAATATTACCTGTTCTCCAGGCGTTGCACCCGGTAGCAACAGTAGGGGCAAGTTAAGCCAGGCACCTCCCAGCTCACTAATGTCGGAAGCGTCAGAAGCTCTAGAGGACTTGCGACTAGAAGCGTGTGAACCTCTTCGTACATGCAACAAGGCACTGAGACGACCACCCCATCCCCCTCCCGGCGACCATTTCGTGCTTTCCTCTTCCTGAGAGGGACTACGGTTCTTTCGCCTGTAATACCCAAACATACAATAATTAGAAAACTAAGAAAATATCAAGTGCGACTGAAAGAGAGAGGTGAACGCGACGCCTTATACGTGACTCTGTTCTAGCCTAGAACTGTGCCAATAACTTGAATTAGGTACTTCGAAACAAATCTTCCTCCTCCGTGAAGCAAAGCATCAAGGTGATCATGATAAAGATTCAGTACATTTACCTATTCTGCACTGGAGCAGCTGGATGAGTTACCTTGTCATAAGAAGGCGAGGCCTTCGCCTTGCTGTGGGATTAACATGCTGTTAATGTTATACCAATTTTCAAACAATATTATGAATATGATTTCATGAAATGGTGAGAGTATGTTATGTAACATGAGCTTTTTCATTCTTTCGTAGAAGATTCATTTAATCAGCCCCTTGTAAATCATGCACAAGATAGGTACCTATAATATAGATCGAATTGTTCTCTTACTTGACATATTCTCTCCAGGTCCGTTGTATTAACCGAGCTGCTTTGTCTTCTCTCTTCCATATCCTAGTACTAGACACTATTTCTAATTCCTTCCTCGTTGGGAATTGTTTCTTAAACTTAATATCCATTTGCTCTTGCAATTGCCTAAACGTATCTGTTTCTTCAACATGTCCCAAAACATGTTTAACAAGAGCGTGAAGTATATCTAAGCAATGGATCTTATTTCCTTTAGCTATTGGAAGATTAAAACTGACAAGTGCTACTGTATTTGGTTTTGATATACCTAAGGGGGGATCTAAAGAAGCTATGAAATCTGATAATTGAGCAAAGCTTATGAATTGAGTTGCATGTGGATCGTACCTGGTGACAAAGAATAACTTATAAATATAAAAATATGCCTCAGGAATACACTTCAGTAATCAGTTTATCCAACTTGACTTACTTTGACCATCTGATATAGAACATTTCAAGATCATCTTCGACTATACCGATTTCTTCCTCCTGATGTGCTTGGTTGAAATTTTCTAGAATGATAGCTATGTACATGTTGATCACAATCATGTAGCTGATAATAATAAAAGAAGTAAAGTAGGTGATAGCTAAAAGAGGGCTCCCACAGTTTCCGTTTGTGTGTCCATGGTCACCTAGTTCGCAATCTGGAGGCTGAATCATGAGTGATTCTAGGACATCATTCCATCCAGCAGACGTCATCAGGCTAGAAAAAAATATTCGTTATTTGAAAACACATTGCCCATGGCTCATAATTTAAAACTAATAGTAAATTCTTACCGAAAAAGTAGTTGCATACTCCTTCCAAATGTTTGAAAATTGACCAAATCATCTAAAGCTCCCTGTTCCTTCACGTGTCCAAACACAGACATCCCAATAATTGCATAAATAAATGTAATTAACGCGAGCAAGGCACCGATGTTGAATAGAGCTGGTAAAGATACCACTAGCGCAAATAGCAGTTTCCTAATGCCTTTAGCGGCCTGTAAATGTAATAAGAACATTATGTTGTAAATAAAACCATGTACCACAAAACCAACCACAAAAATAAGTTTGCTATTAAGTTTATTTTGCTAAAGTAGGTTCATTTAATTTGTAATTGTTTATCGAAATTTCATGTGTAATTTTGTCAGAAAAAAATGTTTGTGCTCTAAAATATAATTAGGTAGATACAATCATGTTATTTTAAATACTTACTTTAATCAGTCTTAAAATCCTCCCTATTCGAAAAACTCGAACTACTCGTAATAAAGTGGGAGAAATGGGCAAATCTATCATAATGTCCTCCATAACAATGCCCAATATAGACGCTAGTACTAAGAGAAAATCGAAAACGTTCCACGGTACTGTAAAATAATGGTAACGTAGACCTACTATTTTAACTATTGCTTCTGAAATAGATGAAAATGTTAAATATAAGTGATTTGAAATATAATAATTTCATGATACGAACAACAATAATGAAGAGAGATTCTTACCTAAGCCAAAAACTGTAGTAAAAAACGCGTTACTAACTTCTAATATAAAGAAAACGGAATGTGGTTGGTCATAATGCTCAATACCCATTGTGAGCATGTTCAAGAAAATTAAAACAAATATTGCTATTTCGAACCTACGAGAATTTGACAAATCGTAGAACATTGCAAGAAACTGATTCCTTGGCCGCTTTATCACTTTTTGTGGCTTTTTTCTGCCTAGCTTCTTCATCGCTGTGTAGTAATGTTTCTGGCTTTCCGTTAGAAACATTTCCAATACACCGCCCTCGTACTAAAAATTAAACATAAATATACGTGTCCTTTTCATTAATTACATTAAAAATAAATAATTAAATATAGCAAAACTTACCTTTTTCTTGAGCATATTAAAATTATCTATTATTACTCCTATAAATAGATTCAATGTGAAGAATGATCCACATACTATGAATATCACAAAGTAAATGTACGCATACAGGTTGGCTTCTCTGGCTGGCTGTAAATCCACTCCTCTTGCATCTACAGCGTCAGCCATTACTTCCATCCACCCCTCAAACGTGGCTACTTGAAATAACGCTAAATAGGCTATACCAACATGGTCAAACGATATCTTGGAATTAATCCAAGAGAAATTATTATAATAGCACTCCCACTTGTCATTTACTAACTGGAAACAAAAAAATGTGTTAAAATACATTGATACGAGAACTAAGCATTAAAAATTAAACCGGATTCAGTACTTATTTGAAACTTACCTCTAACGGTAATAATTCTCCTTCTTCATCAACACACTTATAGAACTTCCCTCCAAAAAACTGAACACCCATTATTGAAAATATTAACCAAAATACTAAACACACTAATAGCACATTGAAAATACTGGGTATAGCATACATAAGAGCATTTACAACTATTCGCATCCCTTGCCATCGTGATATGGCACGGAGCGGCCTTAACGCTCTCAACGTCCTTAAAGATCTTAGCACTTTTAGATTTTCGTTTTCTTCAATTAACAAACTAAACACGGATACCTAAAATATACAAAATGGTTATAGAACGTCACACGTGTTATTCAATTTAAATTTTAAAACGATAACGTCAGGAGGTACTTACAAAAACTATAGTAAAATCTAGTAATGTCCAGAAACTAGTAAAATATCTAAAGAACCCCAGCGCTATCCACTTCAGAAACATCTCTATCACGAAGATCATACAGAATCCAAGATTGGTCCAGTAAAGTATTTTCTTCAGAGGTTTATTCTTCTCGAGGTGGATATCTTCGAAGCACAGCGTGATACTAGACGCGAATATGAGAACTAGCACGAACCACTCGAATGCTGGAGTGTCAACATACCGAAGAACATATGTACGAATAAACATCCATTTTTGACCCAATCTGGTCCGAATGCAAGCATCCCAGCAAGAGCATCTAAAATAAAAAATTATTCCACAGTAAGTAGTTACTTCTGACAATATGAAAACAGTGAATTGAGTAATTATTATTTTGCTTACGTTTTATAACATTGACGAGGAAAGCAGTCTTGTGGGACTTTAGGCTCTTTTTGTTTTCCAAATCCGGGAAAGTTTCCCATTGCATCTATGTATTGCCCCTTGGAGTTTTTTCTTCCACCTACAGTTAATTCATCTACGTAAGAAACTAAAGTTTGCCACGGGCGTTTCATATCTTCTTCACCTGGTCTACTAAGTGGGTCACTGTATAAAATATTTGGTGGTTGCTTTCTGATTCTTTCCGGTGTCGTTCTGCTCGATATTTGTGCCATTTCGTAATGCTCATTTTCATCTAAAATAATTGATAACACATTAAAGATATGTATTGTTTATGTTGCATTTATGTATGAGATAGTTTTTAAATTACCTCTGGAATCTGAAGGCTGTGTATGATACCCCGAAGACATTTGATTTAACAATCTCTGAGCTACCACCTGATGTTCCGTGGACGACGTTTCATCAAGATTTTCTTTGGAATCTTCCCGAATGCTGGTTATTTTATGTTCTGTTGCTAAATCACGAACATCTTTTAGAGTTTCTTGGCTACCATGATTACAATTATTGCTACCTTGGTATAGATGAGGGTATGCGAAATCAGAACCTACGGATATTGGTCTGAAAATTACACGATTATATGTTAGAATAGTAATAATAATTCGTTATAATAAATATTAACCATATTATTTATGTTTGATGATACCTATTTAATGCTTCTTGATAACTATGACTATAAATATTGTCGTGGGGGAACAAAATAGTTTCTTGTACAGACGTTGAGAATCTCTGCTCACTGGGAATTGATGTTTTTTGCTCCTTCATGGCGCGCTGTTGTATCATAAATTCGTTAACTAGCTCTTCTAATTTAGATGTTTTTTCAGTCTCTTTGCTTTTCGATATGAGGAAACCTTTTTTTCTAACTATAGAACGTATTCTATCGAAACTTTTAGCTAATTTTGAATCTTCTCCCACTTCCTGTAAAATAATACATAATGAATATTCACTGTTGTTAACTTTTCCATTAAGAATCGTAGCTATATACTTTGAGTATTCAGATCTATTTTAATCCGGAACAGTTCATACATGTTATGATAATACACCAGTAAATGATCTTTTGTTCAATACTAACCTCTTTTCTATTCTTAAGTTCCTCGCTGTTGAAGCTATTGAGCAGCAAGGCAAGGAAGAGGTTGAGCACCATGAAATTACCCATAACAAGGGCGGGCAGGAAGATGAAGAAACAGCTCTCTGCACCACTGGCTTGTTCGGCTCGCATACAATCCCACAAAGGCTCGATCCACTCGCCGCATAAGATCCGGAATATCATCATGAATGAGTGGAAGAAATCGTTGAAGTTCCACCTTTAGTAACCGAAGAACGGGAAGAGAAGCAAAAATAAATGTAGGTATCTAATGTTATAACTTTTAAACTTATGATAATAAATACAAAAAAGAAACAAGTGAAAGATTTATTCGATTGCTTGCAAAATCTGAATCTGAAGTAGAATATCTCGAAATAAAGTATTTTTATGCAAGTAAAACGTCCTCGTCCATGTAAAAATAATAGTCAAAAATTCTGCTTATTTCAAATTTAAATCTTCGTCAAAGATCCACTAATATGTTATTATTTAATATAATAAATATAACTTATAAAATTATTAATTAATTTAAACAATGCCTTTTAGCTTATGATATTTCTCATACCTGGGCACAGGATCCGGGTCGAACTTATCCGGCGTGTAAGACTTTGAAAACAATTGCATACCAATAACAGCGAATATGTATATAACTATCACTAACACGAACGTCAAATTACCGAGAGCACCTATTGTCGATATTATAATACTCAACAACACTTTCATAGTAGTCCATGATTGAGCTAACTTTAACACTCGCAACTGTAATAAACATTAAAGAAATTTGTTTAACCCATATTATTATTTAAATTCAGTATAGTTTGGAATGCAATACATTGTTTCCAATACTTACCAAACGAAGACCTCGTAACACAGATAGGCCGTCAACAAGTTCAAATATGAGATCAAGAAGACTAGCAGACACTATAATTAAGTCGAATATATTCCATCCACAGGCGAAGAAGTCTTTGCTCATCGCCATCACTTTCAGAATACATTCCAAAGTAAATATTGAGGTGAATACCTGAAAGCGATGAAATCTTTTAGAAGCTATAAGACTCATTATAGATTATATGAAGTCGGAAAAAGGACAATAAACGAACGCATTACCTTATTTCCTATATCTAATGCCTGTCTCACGTTTTCGCTCATACCATGATGCTCTAAGGCAAGAAAAAGTGTATTCAGAACTATGCATGTTGTGATAAATAATTCAAACAAAGGGTCCTTTACGATCCCGTAAAGACAATTCTGAAACTGTAGCCAGCCTTCATAGTCTATACAGCACGTAACGCAGCATTCGCAGTTCCTGTCCATAAGCTCATCTGTGAGCAATTGAAAAGGTCAGTAGTGGTAGTGATTAAGGTCAAAACACACAAGCAACAAGTACCACAGAAAGAGAAAAAAAAGAACAATAGAAAAGAATTGGTCAAGAGTAGCGAAAGCACAATAAAGCAGAGTATTTCAATGCGAAGCGTCTGTCTGTAACTTTACCTAAGCTAAAGTGTCATCAACCTTATTAACCCTCAAATCCATCATGCAATTAAAAGCGGAAAAGGGGACTAAAATAGAAAAACGCAGAAAAATGCATGGTAAAAATTTCAGAATTGCCAATAACAAATTTAAAAGAAAAACACTGACCAAATTCGAATACTTAATTTTGTTGATCCCAAATTGAATCGCATAAAAGTTGCAGAAAGTTATTAACCGATAAAGTAACAATAGTTTTATTAATAATGTAATCAAATGTTCCTGTGAATGAGACTTGAATGCGATTCCTTCGACGATCAGTCGACACCAAATCAACCAATCGCACAATCACCCTGCAGTCTTCCCGTAAGGAACAGGGGTGGACTGGGGGGCAAAAGCGTTGGCGTCTGTGTTTTACTAACCTGTGAAGTAAGTGCAATTTTGCTCGTAATTGCCCATATGAGATTTGTGCGTGGCTGCCAATAAACTGAGCTCATTAATTTTCGTCGTCTCCGCTTGGGGGAGGTCGGGCGCGCGCTTGTATGGCCAGTCCGCCCCTGACGATATTAATGAGGGTAGAAGCGAAATTGCAACAGTGTCGTACAAGAGTGCCCAATGAGGCGTCACCCCATTGTGACGTGAAGCTAATGGTGAACCTTATCAGCCACTAGACAACCATTTATCGTTAGTATAGCACCAGTGAAATTCGTCAACGTGTTTCATTTTATATCACGGTGACGAAATTCAATTTCTTAAAATAGAAATAGGTATCAAGAATATTTTATAAAACGCTCGGAAAGAAAATAGTGTTTGTTATTTCTTTTCTGAATAAAAACCTTTTATACTTTTACAAATCTTGGAAGCTAAATAGATTACAGATTTCTTTGTTTCTCATAACATGGCTTTACAAAATATTCTTATTTACGTTATAATGGTCTTAAACAAGAGACAAATGGCTGTTTCATTGACACTGGCTGCTTATATTTTTACAGAACCGATTCTACATCTTGGTAGCTTTCAAGTAGGGCTTTGTGCATATTATTACTAAATCTATTTAATACATAAGTCTGTAAAGCTACCAAAGATATACCGTTTGGTTCAAGCACTTAATTAAGTTGAATATCAAACGGCTTATTCAAAGTAGAGTAAACGTATTAAAGTTAAGAGAAAAATCTTACATAATGCTTCAGAAATCCAAAGAAAATATCATCTGTTTGAAGATGCAAGTTAAAAAAGAGTGACTAATTAGGTTTCAGATTAAAAGTAGTCAAGAAGTAATGAGATCAAACATCTACATAGATCATAGTATTGTATGTATAATAAATATATAAGTATATGAATACTTGCATAGTTTGTACACTATTCTGGATGATAATAGAATTGCAAAGGACGCAAGCACTGAAAGTTAGTAAGAAGTACCTAAGGGGAATGTCCTATGTGTTGGTAATAGTATAGAAAGTGTAGTCATGCATTTCAATTGCTGCATATCAAATATCTTACATTCCTTATAAATTCTAAACTACTCGATGAAGAAGATAAAGATTTGTTGAAAATTGTTGATTGAAAAGCTCGTTACAATCTCAAATAAGTACTTCGTGTTTGCAAAGCATTCATTCTGAAATAATGCGTCATGTCGTGTTAGATTTCTTGTGCTCTTCTGTGTCGAAGCCGTGCCAATCATAGAACTTATTTTTATGTAATGCAACCAAACTTAAAAAGTTTTATTTAAGGATTATTTTTTGATTGCATTACATCTATTTTATTTTTAAAATTAGTATTGTAAGTATAATAAAGACTCTGTTTTACCTAGCACCACGATCTGATTGAGGTAGTCTGGATTAAGGGGATATCTCTCTTGAATGCTGCTCTTCTCTCCGTTTTTTGGTTTCTCTATCTGCGTCTCTATTTTAGAACCATTTTTTTGTTTTGGCTCTTGTTTTTTCTTTTCCTGCAATATTTATATATTAATGATTTCTCTATGTTGTTCCACTCAACGTTATTCCCTTGATTTATACTGAACTATAATAGGTTCTGCTTTATACTAGTGGCTTGGTTTCTTAATATCTTTGGGTTTTGTACCTAGTTTACTTTTTGTCTTACTGGTTTTGTCAATGGTAATGTGGTAGGCGGTGGATGGGGCTGTGTAGTCGGCGGTGGTAGGAGGTGCGTTCGTCGTGGATGTATCGTCGCTTGGTCGTCAGACGTGTGCTCCCCATCGTCGTGGTCGTCAACGACCCCCGAGTCGTCCAGAGAAGATTCTCTATTGTTACTGTGATCGCTTAACTGGCGACCGGCTACACTTAGCGCACCTCGACCTGAAATATTGTGAATATATTAGGTTACATCGACAATTATCTTAAGTTTTAGTTCGGATACCATAAAAATAAATCAAAAAGGAATTTTTGATTTATTTTTACTTTTACAAACAAGATATAATTTTTCTAATAACTGTCATGTCCTCCAAATAGTTTACTGGAATTATGTATTTCAGGAAAATATTGGCACATGAGAATGTCCATTTAATTTCTGCATTTTATATTTTTTTGGGATTTGAGAATGCCTTAGCATTAAGTAATTCCGTTTCTAACCGTCTTTAAAGTCTATAATGATGATGTTCCGTTGTGGCGCTAAACACGTGTTGGTGGTAGTACATTGTGTTAGTGTATTCTTTCTCTATTGCTTGCATGCGTATGCTTTCTATGAAGAAGAGAGGGCTGGCTATGATATTTGCACGAAAAAAGTATACTTACCTAGGGCATTGTCGGGGTGTAGCGTGTGTGGCGGTGGCGGAGGTGGCGGTGCAGGCAGTGGCGGTGGCGACCCACTCGGGGTCACTGACCGCGACTGCGAGCGAGACCTTGACCTGGGACAGAAAAAAAAAACAAAATATAAGAAACTGTGTGTCAAATTCTCGATATACGGCAGAGGCATTAGATAGATAAATAATGAAAGAATTAACAGAAGACAATCTACTCGTACCTTGCACAGACTTATCTTTTTCTGGCGATCATATTCTCAAAACGGTACCATTTAAAGTTAAAACGGAAATTCCAGTTGAAAGACAAAAAACACATCAAGCAAATGCTACAGAGCAAAGCAATCACGTTGAAATAATGCGGGTACTGTCAACAATCGTTTAACGAACACAATACAATTGGCACGGTTTGGTAGGGATGAATTGCGCATCGCAAAAAGGAGGCGATAGCGATCCTATATAAACCTTTATCTTTATTCGCAATCATTTGTTCCTTTAAGCATTCGATTGTCCCTCTTTTTTCATTTCGTCTTTAGCATGCGTGGACTGAATATGTTATCGAAAGTTTCGACTCGTCTTGATCAAAACTGGTAAATGCGAGGAATGCAAAACGAATTTCTCGTGGAAGGGTCTCCTGAAACATCTATGCTGTTAAAGTATTTCAACTAATGTTACTGTGAGAAAAGCAAGTGGATTAAGTACAACTGTGGCAGAGTGTTCTTATCTTTTCGTTAAATACCAATCTTATTATCCGTGTATCACTACCATATTACCAAATAATTAGGAAAGTCCGTCCTAGTTTGAACTCATTAAACATAGGGCCTTTTTATTTTAGATTTGCATTCTACTCTCTTATGCAAATAATGTTCGTACATCTTTTCCCCTAAACACATTATTAGCAGTCAAGTAGCCTAAAAGAATGTCATACTAAAATATTTTAAGTAAACTTCCAACTTTTAGCATTGAAGGTTGGTGAGTAGTAGAGCCCGGCTATTTTCGTAGTAGAGGCACGTACCTCTTTAAGTGTTTTACTCACTCGTCATTTTTCTGTTATATGAAATATTGCCGCTACTTTACCGAGCGTTTGTAGAGAAAAAGCTTAGTCAATTTGAGGGTTGAGGAGGCCAACCTGTTTTATTCTGCCCCACATTATCTTTTGTTCGAAATATTTAATACCTACTAGAGATTTAATGCATCGTGATGCATTAAATTGAAAACCCGTGGGTTTTCATGTGTCTACAATCTACTAAAGCGGTCTACGCAAATCACCAGGGTCAGTGTTTAGCATTCATACGTATGCTTTTGTTAGTACTTGTATATGCAAACAGATTAACGCCTTTTACAGATTTCAAAAAAGAGGTTATGTTCTAAGCGGTGCCATGTTCGGCTGTATGTACTTTTTTTAGACACAATTGTTTATCTTAAAGTACCTATACAAAATTAGTTAGATTCTTTGCAACTTACTACGACTAACTTGTAAAACTTATCGCCTAAAGAACTTATATTTTTAGTTACGTCATATTTTTAGTTACCTACGTAAAGATCAATTTTCTGGAGTTCGCCGGCTTTTTGGAGTGAAAATCCCATTTTGCCGTTTGAATTTGAATGTGGCTATAAATGTTATTGTGATTTATTATCTTCTTATAACATAGTTGATAGATAGTAAGGCATACGTTTGATATCACCTTTGCGTTCTCTTCCAAAGTAATGTTATTATGTATGCCATGTTCAGAGGTGAAATATAATACTGTGTATTTTATTCGAGAACTATTTTTATTTTTCTTTCTCGCTAAACATCCGTCTATTTCCCAGTTTGGCTATTCTGAGCGCGTTGTTACTGTTCACGTGTCTCTGAAGTTATTTATTCAAACGCATCGCCAACAAATTCGTTCTAAAACTTCTAAACTTCTAAGTTTGCACTTTAGACCCATTTGTATTTTATCAGTCTGCTAGAGGTATCTTTGTTATGTATACCTGGGCAAATTAGCACTAAGCAGTGAGGCAAATAGACAATTACTTAGAGAATGTACCAAATATTTTTTTTTTTTACTGTCGGTTGGTAATATTTAAAAAAAAATTTAGGTTAAAAATTTGATAACTTGATGAAAACTTTTTTTTCAGACCTTCTCTACTTATCTACCTTTTTTTAAAGAAAATTTTTTTGTTAACGCTACAAAATCATTGAAATCCTTATCTGTATCAATTCATGAAGTCAATAAAACTCTTGAGTCATGTAAGATTCAAGGAAAGAATTTATTAGACTCTTTCAAGTTTATATACGTACAGTAGTTTCGGCTGTGCGTTGATATATGAATCAGTGAAGTCAGGTTTCCCTTTTATATTTATGCCAGATATATAAGCATATATATAGATATGCCAGTCTAATAAGAGAAAATTTCTCCACCATATGCTAACTGGCAATTAAAAAATCCCAGTTAAAAACCCTGGCTCTCGCTAAGTGAAGTAAGTGGCTACGGTTGAACAAAGCGCGGAACAATCCCCCGTTGTTTTGCGAGCAAATAGGCCGAACAGAATCGAATCAGCCACTCGAATAGTTTTATACTTAAGTTAGACCTGCTTATTCATTTCTTTATATGCCGTTTAAAATGAGCATAGTTAATTGTGTATAATTTAAAGTTTTTAAATACTTTTTTGTAAAATAAATAACTTTTTTGTATAGTTTGCAGTTTAAGAATGGGTAAGAGAAGCGATTAATAAGTACGTATATTATTTTTTTATTTATTTGTACAAAATCCTCAGCTTAACTGTCACTATATTGCTAGTTGTTAAGTAAACTAAAAGGTAACAATGGATTTACCTACATTTAAAGTAAAAGACTTATAACTGTCGCTAAAAAATTATCATCATCTGTGTTTTATGCATCTATGCTAAACGCAAAATGAGGGTAAGTTTTTTATTTTTTATTACATTAAATAGACTTGCGTTTGTTTCCAATCTCGATGGTAAGTAAGATCGAGTTTGGAGTCGTAAGCTAGGCACGGTTGCCTCCCTATTTATTTTAGCCTTGAATAACTCCAGGTTATATTTAGCAGGAACAATATGCCAATAAGTATGAGTTGCAGTGACTATTTAACTTCAGAGGTGTGAATGCTTATTTACTTCTCGAATATTAATAAAACGTACTAAAAGAGCCGGGAAAATTCGCCAATATGTGTGTGAGTAGCAAATAGGGCGTGCGGAATCGAATCTGCCACTCGTATCGTATTGTTTAGTGCTCATTGATGTGATAGATCACCTTCCATTCGTTTTATTTCAGTTATTAATTTAATAACCGAGGCTTTTTACACAATGATCTCAGAAATGAAAGATGAATTTAATATTTTATTAAGAAATTAATTAAGAGATACTTTTATATAGGTAAGCCGTACCTATAATTAAGTTTTGTTTTGAATTAATTAATGTATTTAATATTATAATAATCATTTTAATAATATAGTGAAACTATGAGAACTTTCTTTGCTATGTATGCACAGTTAATAGGGCTTTTGCGTTCATATTTTTCTTTCTTCGTATTTGCTTAAGAAACGGCAAGGCTTCCATCGATCCATTATAATAGGTATGAGAGATGGCTGAAAACTGAACTAGGTCATCAGCATTAAGTTCTGTCTTTTCAAAAAAGGTTTTGTATTCAAATAAACAAAACAAAAAATAACTCATCCGCTTGTGCGTCAAAAGTTCTTTTTTTTTGGTCATTCGTTCGTTCAGAATCGCATTTAAAATTGAAATCTATTGTTTTATGAATATTAAATGATCGGAAGTCGCCTTTAAATATTCTATGGTTTGATTGTTACATTATGCTTAATTAATGTATTGATAATCATATCATGCCAATGAATAGAACTTTAATAACTCACGGTTTTGAGGCAAATTTGAAGAAGATAGATCGTTTTATCTGCACATAATGTAATTGTTAACCATCAGTAACCTCCAATCTACTCGTGAACATGTACTTAACTGCACTGAAATATCGACAACTTTGACACGACTGAGTTTACATCTAAAAACGATGTTAAATAGGTATCTTTATATTTCTTATGTGCGTGTGTATGTCACTGAACTCCTCCTAAACGACTGGACTGATTTGATGAAATTTGTTGTGTGTGTTCAAGGGGCCTTGAGAATGTTTTAGATTCACAATTTAGTCAGTCTTTTTGTATATGATATC
>DWQK01001226.1:0-16375 GCA_018231225.1 Noctuana stator
ACAACGTTACCGCGATTCTAGCAGCGATGTGGGTGCTGAAAATGTAAACCGAATTTCGATTTATGACAAGTTCTGTCCAAAATTAGCTATTCAACTCGTGAAAATTGGGCTACTTAGATTTAACATATTGCGTCGGGGATAATACAGCATAACATAATAGTGGCGGTAGATATGCCTGTAGGTAATAGTTTTTTGCATTTACTGTAATAAGTCAATGTGCCTTAATACCTAGAGGCATACTACTAGTAAACTTCTGGGAGTGTTAAAATAGTGGTGTTTGAGAAAAACATCGGCGCGTTCCATATGAGTTTTCGTGGCAAAAAAATTATGTTTAGGATTTTGTTCTTGGTATGAGATGTACCCACATATCCGACCACAAACACGAAAAACACTGAAAATTTAATAGTTGATATAGCTTTCAACCCTTATTTATATTTTTAGTAAAGATCTTTATAATATAAAAATTTATACACGATCTAAAGAACAAATTTCTTTATAGTTACCGTCACGACCACCAGATTCTAAGCAATCTTCTTGTACGGAAATATAAACACCACCATCAAACAGCGCTATCTTATCTACTCATCACCCTGAAAGCTATCGCTGTGCCATAGAAAAGTCCAAGCTAGTGTTCTGAAGTCTTACGGGACACTTCGACTCGAGGGGATCTTTTGTGTCAGCATCAAGTCCTTGTATTGCGCCTCGTTCAGTCACTGACCTACTTCGCAGACGAGTCTTTTGCACAATTGTCTGAATATCTCTAGCTTACACATTATAATGATCAAAAACAAGTACAACCGTTATTTTACATTACTGGCATTAAGAATAAAATGAAGAAAAAATAAAAATTACAAAGCTTTGCCCACGGAGTTCAGGGAATAGATCAGTCCATTATCAAGCGGTATCTACTGAAAATATGCTATCCGTTACTTTGAATTAGATGAAACTGATTGGAAGTACGCTTCCAAAGAAACAGAAACAGCAACATTGAACAGTAGCACTACCTATTTCAATGGTGAAACCGGCAGATTCTAAATGAAATACTGGGAATTCAGATATACAATAACAGAGTTTGAAGATTGACGATTCTGTAGTATCAAGGAAGATGCAAATCGCTTTGACTACTACATCAAAGGAACATCTACTCGTAAAGACAGCGGGTTGTATGTTTGAGTTAATGAAACTTTCGATTTAATGGAATGGGTAATAAGAGGTGAGTTTCCTGCCACTCTAAAGTGTATCTTAGGGCTCAAATTGTTGGAGAATTCAGGTAATTTGACTTTAGTATCTAAAATCTTCGTCTAAAATTGAGGCTATAACAGGCTCGAACGTTCTTAAGTAATCAGAATGTCTAGTCGTATGTGGCTTATGAAGTCACTCTTAAAATTAGAGTTTAGGTAGTCCTTCTAAGAAATTTAAAAATTCATTGTTTTAACTACGATTTTCCTCGATCGAATCTTGAAAATTTCTATATGTACGTAGGTAGCGTTCTTGAGTTTGGGAGTGCGTGTGTGTACGTACAGCGGTGGAAAGTTTCATGTTTGGCATACATATTTATTCATTAACATAATACCAATCAACTCTTATTGGCTAGGTTTGAAATATATCACAAAAAAATATTACATTTGGATGTTGAGTCTCATGGCATTATCACGGCATAATATTATTTTAGGCAATTATTTCGATTGGTTGATTAGGCAATTGTTTTCCAGTTATTTTGATAAAAAGATATGTAGGTACATAAAGTGCGACGCAATATGCAGCACATACGAGTACATACAATATTTTCGATCAAAATTGTATAAAGAAATGATACGTGACTGTACCCATAATACTTTATGATAGTAAACTAATATACAGGTTAACGCAAGTTGGGTCGTAATTTCATTAGAGATGTTCTCTGACAAGATTTCCGGGCTGCGGGTAATCCGCCACTTACACGCTAAATTTAGTAATTTACTACACTCCCATAAATTAATAAAGTAAGCACTGCTCACTTAATATTTGGTTTTGCTACTATGATACCTTTCTTTACCATCACAAAAAATTTTATGGATGCCTCAGAAACATATTTATTACGTCTTTTGTCTTGTATTCGCTATTATGTTTTACTCGTATAGGACTCATTGAGACCATTTAAATTTCGATTATTATTGCAAATTATTTTTACAGATAATTCCATGTAATATTATTGAAAAAAATAATCTTGCAGTTAATCATAAATGCAGTAATCATGTTTAGTTAGGTATACCTATTAAATTTTGAGTTAAATTATCTCGAGTAGAATTCGAAATTATTGAACTCTCATTTACGGGCAATGTCGCGGGTGAAAGTCTAGTGAAATACAAATTAAATTCCCTCCGTGCTCGGAGAGGATAAGATAACGAAGACTTCATTTCATTTTTTGCTTTTTATCTTTAATGTAAATCAGCGAAGCGAGACCAAATCCGCTGGAACACGTTAAACTCAACTGTCCATATCTCTCACTCTCTCGAAACCATGTTTACCATATAAATTGGTATCTATTATGCTTTGCATTTATGTATTCATAGCTGTTCAGCGTAAATACCTTCTTAACAATTAGAATATAGTTTCTAACGACAGCGAGGCGGTTTAATATTATCGAATATTTATAAATAACTCAGTCTATATTTATAAATAAAATCTGTTTTCTCAGATAGATAGCGTTTGTACCAAAACGATTTTGTACAATTTTCGTGTGTTTGTCTGTCTGTCTTTCTGTTTGTCAGGGTAATGGAACAGCTCAATCGATTGCAATGGGACATTCACTGAAAGATAGAGAGTGACATATAGGGTATGTTTGATTCTGGAAATACATAGGGTTTCAGGGCGAAATCGAAAAATTTATTTGAAAATATGCTTTTTTTAGAATTATTTTGTTAAAAACCCCTTTTTTTTAATTGTCCAGTTTTGCAATCCACGCGGTCACGGTTTTGTACATAAGATTAAAGTGCAATTATAGTAAGAGTTATTTTGGTAAATCTTTAACATTTAAATATTTAATCTATCAAAGTGTACCTATATTGGACAGCTGCTGCGGGTGCGTTGGACGCGAATGTGATAAACTCATACTAATCGGGTCGAATTTGCATAGCTCGTAAATTGGCCAAAACATTATTAGCTGATCAAATCGCTTTGACACGGCACGTTTTGGTGAGCGTCACTGCTTCTACATACTTTGTACAAAATACTGCAATTAGTTTTATTAGCTATTATTAGATTTACAAAGTTTATTTGAAAGCCGTACTTGTCCTAATTGCTAGGTATATGAATTACTTAAAGTAACTGAATAAACCAAATAACAAAAAAAGTCATCGTAGGTATGTATAAAGGAAGTTTTCCCAGAATTTCTCACTCTATGAATCTTATCCTCCATTTCTTTCGCTAATACAATTCGGTATACCTACCTACTAAAATGAGCGACTACCAACATTACGGTAAATAAGAAAAGATTGATGGCGCGCTTATCGTGATGAACACTCAGATATAGACAGTCGTTCTTATTTATTGTGAACGTTATCGACACAATTATTATGTACGTTAATATCACTCATTTCGCTTTAGGAATAGACAGTCATAGTGTTCAAAGTGCCAAATAATCATTGTCTATATATTATTTATCATTTATGAGCATCAAACGAGCACGCAGGCCACCGAAAGTTAAATAGTCGCTGCAACCCATGAACATCCACGTCACTTATGAAATAGGAAAGAGAAGCCCTATCTGAGATGAAATTTTTTTAAATTGGATAAGCAGTTTCAAAGATCCTAAATCCGTTTGTTGTACAAACTTTACTCCTTTATAATATTAGAACTTTACATGTCCCAATAATTATATTCGTAGTATCGTAGATCATAATATTATAGTAAGTGAGTAAAGATTAATGATGTCCTTATCGTGATGAACACTCGGATTGATTCACGCCAATCCAGTAATCTTATTTATAGTGCGTGTTATGTTCGTTCAAGTATTTTTTTCTTAACTAATTGTAATAAAAATATTTATATGTAAAATTGTTGCAGAGATTTCAAAGTTGTTTGAAAACATTTACATATTGATTCGCCAATGTATTAATGTAATGCACTCGTAGGTACATAAGTCATATTTACATATCTTTAAAACTTTTGTATCTCAAAGGATTTGATCAGTGTAGCACATGGACATAATATGGTCAGGTATACTCAATGTTCCATCTGTACCTCTGTTACGAGTTTTAAAATCTACACTCTATACATATTTGGTATGTTCTATATACGAGTAGGTATGTAGTTAAATAAAAACGAACAGTGATTCTGTTCTGGTTTCTTTGCAATAATGACCGTGTGTGAGTGTGTGCGTCCGTCAAACGGGAAAATGACTTTTTTCGTTATCATATAAAAGCATAAAGTTAATTTATTTTCGTGAAATCAAAGAGTTACGGACTTATTTTTTCCTACTGCGGTAATAACTGAAGCAAACAGCGCCATAAAGTGGACCCTAAAGATGACATATTACGAGCTCTAGTTTTATGGGTCTTCAGTTACATATACGTTGCGGAAAGATACACGAGTGAGTTGTGATGTAAATTATTATCAGTATTAGTATATCCATACAAAGAAGAACCTCTTGGTTGACTTGTCAACTCCATATCTAGACATTATACTTTGCTTGGCAGTATTTTTATTTAGAGTTTATACAAACTCTATATTTATATAAAATAATATTTATATACAATATTTATATACAATAATATTTATATAAATACTAGCTGGTGCCCGCGACTTTGTCTTAGTTCGTCTTCGACTTCGGATTAGTACTTATTTCAAGTAATTTTCACAATATCTTTATAAATTGTAGCCTATGTGTTATTTTGATATATAAGCCATACTATTTTAAATTTTCATTAAAATCCATTCAGTAGCTTTTACATGAAAGTTAGTTTAGTTTTACATAAAAGGTAGTTAGTTAGTTTTTATTGTTGTCTACGAATTGTTTCTTTCACTCACTATTATTGAACCCAGAAAATCTAATTCCATTTCATAAGAGTTAAATTAATCCGTTAGGTCCTAACGTACACATTCAAGTTAACATTAACGTAAGTAACTAAGTTCACTTAATTAACGGTTTCTTAATTATCGCATTATCTTTCTTTCCTTATGGATTGAAGTACTATGTACAAAGAACAGTACTCAGTAATTCGTTCTTGTGCACGTTCGTAAGTTTTGTAAAACTTAAGCCTGTAATGGATTGTCCGCAGAGAAAGTTTCTTTGAAGATTTTATTATGTTTTATCCAGACTGAGTACTTCTTTAATACTAATCTCTAAGACTGATCAATCTTAAAGAATAATCAAGCTTTTCGTTTATTTCGTAACTAATCTGACAATATCCGCTGTAAGCAACCTTAAGGCCCTTGGCAAATTACGGATTAAAAAACAAATATCTATAACTACAATACGAAATACATATTCAAATTAAACACCTGCACAGAATGTTATATTGTGATATTATGATTGAAATCAGAATTTCGCAAAATACGATTCAAACATTTAATTAAAAACTCCATTCAAATGAATTACAAAATGTCTTTGACTTTCGTCTAAAACGAATTTCGTTTGTCGATGGTCGAAACTGCTATTTCCGCACCGTACCACTTTGCTTTTGAACGGTTTTTTGACGTCTCTTGAGTAAAAAACCTCAATTAAAGCCCACCCGGCATATTATGAGGCAGATGTAAATCACATAAACATAATGACGTGGGATTCATAATAGGTCAGCAGAATTTAAAAACCTTTGTAAATATTAGTAGCAACGTACTAAGAAGATTGAAATCTTTGACCATCCTTTTTACTAAGAAGGTAGCGATTACTATGGGTAGACCTATAGTAAACCTATATATGAATGCTTTAAGGATACTGAAATACTCTAAAGGATTATAATGATAATTTCAAGTTGTACGTAGGTTTGATTTAATTTTATTGTACATATCAAACTTTTAATTGTTTAATGGTTTATCAGTCTAATGTAGGTACCTATATTCATTATTAGGAATATATTCTTTATTTCACGATACTTTGGTACGGTTCATTTGAAACAAACATTGAACATTATCGTACGGGAATACAACAGTTTAGGAGACAAAATTGTGGACCGAAGGCCAGGGAATAATTAGAGAAACTAGTTGGTTCCGGACGATTAATGTTAGTGCTCGGCCGAGATTCGCCATGGAGCCCGCTTCAACTTTACCACTTTGAGAGCTTTGATTTATTCACACAATTGAATTCTTTGGCCTCGTGTGAAATTGCGTATGTTACAAATAGCTTTTGAAATTGTTGTGAGGTCTAGGTATCACATGGCTGATAATTTTTTGTCCGATATTGTGTTAATGAAAGGTAAATATTTCACTATATATCATTCATTTTATAGGAGTTGTTTGTAATACATTAGCAGTCCTGGTAATCCTAGCAGTCCAGCCTGAATTTTATGTTCACATAACAATATTAACATCACGACTTTAGCATCACTTACCGGGTCCACTTGTGATATAGGTATACTGAACCATTCTCACTCAATATTTGAGAATAAAAAAATATTCAGAGTTCAGTGGCAAACATTGGTACAGAACAGTTGTGTTTAATATACATAACTAATTACATACGACATACCTACTCAACATCTTGCGTGGCCCTTTCACTTAAAATGCAGGTTTGGTTATGTCAATAGTAGGCATGTACGATATTTCAGATATTCAATTCCATCTTGGCTTTCGGAGACTAGTTTAGGATTCGTAACTCAATTGTATTCATAGTGCTATATACTCGTATACATTCGTGACCTCGTGAACATTATATAATAATCGCCAGTCCATAGATTACATCGGACAAACAGGAAGGTAGGTAAAGATTTTATTAATTGTTTATGTACTGGTTTTGTTTATTTAATTTACGTACTTGAGAAAACATACATAATTTAAAATAACAGACACACACTTCTATACTGTGTTCTCTCTGGTAGTAATGCACAATGCTGCTAATGTAAAAAAGTAAATGTCTATATATATTCTATACCTTCTCTTCTCCGAAACATTTTGAGTAATTTACTAACATATACTTTCGTACAAAATTGTACACAGCTTCAGCAAAAGTTTCCGGTACAAAGTTTTTCATGCAGTGTAAACTAATATATTACGAAAATTAAGCCTTAAAGTAGCTGGTACCATTTTAAAGTTAGCAACATAAGTACGAGACGAACTCATATGTTTACAAAGACCCTCAAAATTCCCCCTCGCGTGCACAAAAGCGATTCATGGAGCTTGCTTCGTTTGCTTCAACTCGTCTGCAATCATGTATCTCTGCAGTTAAAGTGTTTGACCTCCCTTTGCCCAAATGAAGCCCACGAATGTCTCTACTACAGCGACAATTACACTCATATAACCCTTATTTCTTAAACAATACGGTGTATTTTCATTTATTCAGTAACGTATCGTGATTTTGTTGGGTTGCCTTTGTATTCCTTTTTTCCACTTTTCGCTCTACAGCTATGAACATTTGCTGGTACCAACGGAATTCACAAAAGACGAAAGGCATTTCTTTTCTATTTGGGACCCTAGAGTTAAACTACTGTTGCTATAAACAGGACTTACCTGTAATTGTGTGCACCTATACCAAGTAATAGTCGAATTCGGAATTAGATAGGTACATAAGTGTTTTACTAGTGCGAGGTACTTTTTCTTACTTTAAGTTACTTAGTGGCACAATTTTAAGTGCACTTGAAATATGCAGATTGCAGATATTTTGTCTATCACATTCGCGTCAATCCCCGCTGGTTGTAGCTCTACCAATCCGCATTTAAGCAGCATGGTCCTTCTGGCCCGTGGGGAGAGACCCCATTGATATTAGCGACCAATTATAAATAACGCTTCACACTCATAGCCATACTAGGATCCCTATTCCATATGCTATGGTTACACAAAGATAAAAAAAGGAACACCCAGACCGGGAATTGAAATAGAAATTCATCATTTAGCTTCTGTACCACTGGGAATCGAACTCAGGATCCTTTGAATGGCGGACGGTAACTACTATACCGCATTGGTCGCCTTATTTCTTTGCCTTTCTTAGATATTTGCTATAACTCTATTGGTATATTAGTGATTCGTGATTGGACATTAGATGTTCTCGAAATATTATATCCATTATTCGTATACTGCTTTAAGTATTTGCATCCTCATCTTTAGTGTATCAGTATCAGCGTATCAGTATTAGAGTATCAGCAAAGAAATACCCATCTGCTCTATTTCTTCCTTTGACGATATTTTAACGAGGAGCGCGGTACTATCATTAAATCTGTAATTAAAATTTATTCTCTGCCAGGCATATTTGATAAGCAATTAAAATAACGACCTCTTGGATATTTCAGCATTAATTGCCCTTTAATAATTATTGTTACACCATGTAAAGTAGATTTGAAATAGATAATTGTATAATTTTAATAAAGTAAGCTAGCAAATTTCTTGCAGGTAATATTTAAATTGTTAAATACATAATTTTGAAAGTCAAAGAGTGACCGACAGCTGAATTTTTGTTTATAGGTACATATAGAGAATATGATATACATACATAGTTTTATTAAATATCGTAGCCTTTTTCTCACCCTGCATATAAACACTAGCTAGCACAAGCAAAAAAGAGCGTACCTAGAATTCTAGTTAACCATAATTACACTACTTTAATCAAGAAAATGTCAAGACTGCATTTAAATTGCATGAAGCTCTCCAAATTCTCTAGATAAATTACCCGGTCTAAGTTAAATGTGCTTTCCTTAATGGTCTTTAAAATTCTGTTTATGCAAATTGATAGAAAAAAAAGACATGGACGCTGCACACTGGCTGAGCGCAGTGAGATTAATCCTACTAGATCTCTTTCTTTAATAACTTATGCACAGCGTAAAAGTCGTGAATAACGACACTCTGATACTTTGAAGAGCAGAATATTGAAATAATAGTAGATATTTATAAGATGGGTTACACTTACCCAACTGTTAAGTTTTGTAAGAAGCATAATATATAGGGCTTATTTTAATTTTATTTTATTGTTTTACCATCGATTTTAAATTTTTACTTGTAGTGAAACCAAGACAACTCTAGTTACCCGATAAATAAAGATAATGTTTGACAAATTATAATTTAGGTATTTACAATAACTAAATTATAATATAATAATATTAATAATTATATAATAATTTGTTAATATCTATATTAGTTTATACCTGAGTGTGTCAAAAGTAATAAAAAGATCGTTTAAAATGGTTTGTAAATGCCCGCTATTAATGATAAACAATTTATTTTAGAAAGAAAAAGGGTTAATAAAAATCAAAGCTTACGATTTTACATACATGCGCAATACAGACGTCAATTATGTTTATTTTTAGCCTTAGCAATGTCAGATACAATCGAAGGAAAATTTTACGCGTCACGTCACATATCGTATAATTCTGATTATAGAACAAGAAACCAAATATGCATTACTGTAATTTTACAGCAGCATAGAAAATCCGCTTTACATTTTTAAGATAGCGATTTTAAAAGTACAAGAAAAGTGTATTCTACGCGCTACTATTTACAGGAATAAAGTTACAAACGCAATACTTAACTAAATAATATTTTGTATTATTTAGTTAAGTAGTAAAACGATGTCAAAAAGTAGAGGTCTTTTTCCAATCATGAAATCATTTGATTTTATACGGAAACATACCCAGAACAAATTTTTTTAAATTCAAATCCATTTTTATCCCGAGCATTTTGCTTTTACTCCTTGGTTGCGAAATTCAAAAAAAGCTAGAACGCGTGGTTGAGATTTTCCTTTAGAAGACAATGCAGTCATTCATTCAAGTTGCGAGGCGTGCCTATGAAAGCAAGGGTGCGAAGAAATAAACCGCCTCCTTGAAGGCTCACCCCAACCCAACATGTGACTAAGTGCTTGTCATTATTATGAAGAAAGACATATCGAGACTTTCATAAGCCACCCCTAGATGAAACAACACTTTACATTGCAAAAATATTGTTGCAGCCTATATTTTTTATAGAAGTTAAGTCACATAAACTTTATTGTATACAATTTAAATTACAGCTTAAGGCATTAATAATTTCCTATAGATTTTAAGAAACAAAGAGTTAAATAATATTATAACATATGATATTCGAGTACTTTTTGGGGGTTTCTCTCTATTACAAAAAGGTGACATGCAGTGAATATGGGTTTGATAGCGCGGAAATCCAAAACTGTAATCTACAACTGTAAAGAATAGATAAGCGTATATCCTAATTAAATTAAACACTTTAATGAATTTCACAAAGCGATAAAATTATCACAAACTCATACCAGAAACCGAGGCAAGCAGATTGCGATGTAAATGTTCCGATTGCCACCGCATTGTCATAAATTATATCCTTGAATTATTGGACAAATGCTTATTAATTTAGATTTGGCTTATTTATGAGGATTCTCGTGTTGTTCGTCATCATTATGGCCGCTGATTCAATTGAACTCTATTACAAAATAGTTTTCCGATGCTACTGGATTTATGATGACGTGAATAACAATGCACATTAAAATTACCTTTGTGATTTATTCATTGCGTACCGCCCAGGCAGATAGCATAATGTTAATTGAAATATTGCAGTTCCACGCTCAATTATACATTATTTTAAACAATTTGTTTACATTTCATTGATTCAAATTGATTGGAGATTTATCCGAACATTATTGGATGAAACTGTTGCCGCTCGACAGAATCCCTCTACTATTCTTACATCACTTTTTTAAATAGATATACGTATACATACCTAAAAAGTCATGTTAAAAATAGTTTCTAAAAATTCTGTTAAAATATTAAAACAAATAATCTTCAGCAGTGCAATAAGAGCTATGTTTCGTGTTAGTCGACGGGCGCTCATGTCTCACCCTAGCGGCCGCTAGTTAGCAAACCAAATCACGCGATATGACCTGCATTTATAAACGGCTGGCTCTACTAAAGTTGACTACGACCACTGCGAGAACGAGTAACTACGTGCCACAATGACTAGCGTAGTTCATTAAAGCGAACATACAATTTTATTGGTATGCTTCGATCACGTCGTTAGTACATTTGCTTGATATTTCATTATTGAGATTGATTTAACCACATCGTTAACACAGCTGCAACGTCCCGGTGCAGATTGGATACGAAACATAATGCGATTCATGAGTTTATGCGGGTAGGCCAAACAGGTCAGGGGGCAACAAGCAATAATTTAGAAGTAAAGACCTTCTCGCATAACATTCAATCGTCCGCGCGAGGGTAGAATTTTGATGACCTGAAGGAAAAGTTCGCGTCTGAACACTCTGTATAAATCCGGCAAGTCATGTTGGGATTTCCTAAATCACCTTTTTTATTTATTGCACGACCAGTTCAGTAGCAGCCGCTTAGGGGAGATGTTGTGTCACTTTTACGTTATGTGGTACTTTTTCTTGGATGAATAAAAGTTAGTAAACTGCGTAGAATAAAATGAGGAGGAAAGCTTTCGCTGACTTCCAAATGTTAGTGGTTGTGACAAGTGTAAGTAAAATGGTTATGTGTAGTATACTAACTAATGTTTATATGTAGTACGTAGTAACTACTGAGATAAAACAAAACATGGATGGTAAATAGTCTTTTATTGTACGAAGATCTTCGCTATAGGTACCCGTACTTCATTAATAGTAGATACTCTTTATGTAATTGCAGTAGCTACTCATATAAGCGGTCGGTGTCGTTGAAATAATTCCTCTCAGCGCAGCGGAAGTGACGATGGCGGGCGACGGCGGAAGCGGCTCCGGTGACGTCACATCCTTCCGGCTCGCTCCCGCAGTTCTCTTGAATCTTGGGTAGCTCTTATTTGTAGGATTCATGTTAAATGAGGGGAATTCCTCCTAGCTTTCAAATAGAAACAAGTTTGTGTGACAACCTCCCTTATTTTACTGTCTTCTACAGCTGCCATAATCTAAAAATAACTTACTTGATATTAAATATATTTTTTGTTAAGTCAAAGCTAAATGTTTCTAACAAAAAGTACAGTCATATATGTTATAGTCACAGAATAATTATAATCCTTTATTCTTCTCTGTGGCGTCCCCCCCCCCCCCTATTGCACAATTATTGATTTTGTCTTTCATTGATGATTCAATTCAATACAACACAGATTTTGCACAAAGTTAAAACAACTTAATTGCCGTTGCGGGGTGTATAAAGTTGAAGCCTTATTATTTGAATAATTAAATTTAAAATGTTCGCTTGATGGCTACATATTTTGTAATGTACATATTATTAAATACATTAAAATTTCGGTTGGCATTTGAATGTACGCGTAAATTTTGAATATTTTCTAACGCTTAGAATAGGTGTTCTGTACCAAGGTGGCGCAGGTAAAAGTTAAAAGGCAAAAAGATAATTTGATCTCTTAAATCTCTTAATGGATGAAGACGACATCGTAAGTACAAACCACCGTTTGTCACGGTACTAATGGTGCGGAAAATCGGGAATTTTCTCTTTTTTCCACTAAGGAATGAAATTGATGGATTGGAGTCAAATAAAACATTAATGTCTCTAATTTTGGCTTTTTGCACTTTTTGCACTACGAAATGAATAACCCTATAATGAATATACCCTAGCAATTGGATTCATTATTAAAACGTTCTATAGCTTAGTACCTATTTTTATAAACAAGTGTTTTACAGAAATATTCAAATGTCTTATTACAAGTAAAATACGGCATAGCGTTGTTCTGGACATTTTATCACAGCATTAAATCCAATTATACCAGAGCTTTAAAAATACCACTACTTTTTAAAAGTAAGCTCCGTGAAAAGGACAATTTTTATCTTCACTTTAATCTCTATACTTTTATGCATTTTGCATGAGCGCTTTTTATGCCTATTAGAAGAATATGAAATATGTACATTTCATGGAAGCATCATAGGTATGGGGAAGACGTTCTCATATTAAAAAAATTCTTTATTTATTTACTTTTCTTTAATAAATAAAACATTTTTTTCCATAGAAAGAGTTCATATCGCTATATACCTTACTACTTTATCAAATAGTTACACTTTATTTCGTTTGTTAAAATATTAGGCGTTTTTAGAGGAGTGCGAGATTTGGCATGTTAAAAGTTAATATAGAGAAAAAGTGCAGAAAGCTAATTAGTAATAGTAGCACCATCATTAGATTATAGATCACTGCAGGGCTACAGGGCACTGCATTAATTAAATAATGACTTCTGTACCTACTCTTATGAGTGTGGGATAATTCACGATGCCAAGCGAGATCTTGTGAGAATAGTTTTTTGTATGTGCAGTTAATCAAAATGACTCTTAAATACAATCAATTCAAGCTATCCACGTCGTTAACATTTAAATGTATAATGACTTTGATGTAACCAAAATAAACGTAGGGTTTTCGGTTCTGTACCGCTAAATATGGAATGTCATTGGAAAAAAACGAAACGTGAGTTATAATAAATGTCGTATTATTATTTAAGTATAAAAAGCGAGGCAAAATGCGGACTTCCGTACTGTCCGAATGACAAATTAAAAGCGGCAACGAGGAGTTCCGCTCACGCGGGCGCAAAAACTGCACGTCACTGAGATAACATTATGAGGGATGCGCTATTTTGTTCACTGTGTATGGACACGCTTGCTTGGATTAGCTGAATATAATCTAAATATGCCAACGCATAAGAGTTAATGGTTAAAAATACTACCTCTTTAATAGTCATTTTTCGACCATTTACTGTACATACTTATTGAAAAATATTGCCCTGTGTAATGTCCACTACTTATAGAATTACGTGGAATAGAAACTTAGTAAATGATGAAGTTATAGGTTAGTAATAGATAGTACTTACGTAACTTAAGATATTCGTAGTACGGGGGCTCTGGGCTCTTGGGTACTGGGGGCTTTGGGTCAAAGTTTTTATAAAATACTAAGACAAGGAACATTGTAAAGATTGAACGAGAGATAAACGAGACGCACCGCGCTATTCACCCGCGTGCTAAAAAATAAACAATAAACCGCTGTTAGAGCAATGTTCGTCGACGACAAGATCTTTTACACGTTAAACAATAAATAATAGACTATCCCCCTTGAAATATAGCTGTTCATTATTTTCTTTGTTGGCAACATAATTCGTATCGATGAAATATTATCGGAGAAACGAGGTAATGTTCGGAACAAGCCGGCGATAAGCAGGAAGGAAGCCATGACGAAACTAACACGGCGTGCGAAATTGTTCATTGAAGGGTTGTCGTTTAGTATCTATGTATATTATTCAGTGTTATGTCATATTAAGGGACTGAGAATTATTGGTGAAAGTAGGAATAAGGCACATCATGTACAAATAGTTAAGTGTTAGGTGGTTGTACCTAAGTAAATTATGCCAATAGAAGTTAGATAGGTATATTTAGATTCTTTGTAAGTGCTAGTACGTAATATTCCTAAGGTGAAGACTAATCAGTAAAACGGAAGTAGGGGTTTCTAGGAATCCGGGATTGACATTTTTTTTTTCAATCAAAATCATACATTTTTATTTATATAAAGGTACTTGTATACACTGGATGGACGTTAAATAATACGATGCAGTACTTTAGTCTGATTGTGAGCACACGGCCTTAAAATACCTACATAATATATTACCAATATCCAACAGAACCATATTTAAGTTTTTGTCAGAGTAGCTTTGTTCTTGTTACTTCTCGCATAGTATTACCATATTTTATAATGCTACTAGCCCTGTTGTATTGCATGGCTGATATTACGTCATAAATCCAGGACGCGGGGATCGGTGTCGCGTGTCGATGGCGAGATCCCGGACACCGCGCAAATGATGGACTACAGCGATCTCTTACTGCTCCATGCCACTCGACCAGCAAAAAGTTAGAGCGCTAAAAAACTTTGGTGTGCATTTCAGTACCTCGTTATGTTAAGTATTTCGAAAAATGCATGGCATTTCTTCAGTATTATGACTTATCTTTAATAATTCATGGGTAATATAAAGTGATATTGAACTTATTTAGTTGGAAGGCCATTTTGAAAGCATTTTTTTACATATTATGTACCTAACAGTAATTTTATTTCAGAGTACAATACTCTAGAAAGTATAGAAACCCTGTTTTAAAGAATGTAAAAAGGAATAAGTAACAAATTATATTAATTGACTAACAACTCTAAATCACTTTGCTTACTTGTTAGTAGCGTCAAAACATTGCTCTTCCAAATACAATCGTTAATCGAATAGGGACTTTCAACGGAAATCCGTACCTTATTATAAAATGACAAGCTTTGTTTCGTAAATCCCTATACTCAATTATCGACATACAATAATTAATCTGACTTAAATGTACTATGAAGTGTACAGAATTTTCTTCCCGTGCCATCCACCTCGCGATTCACCAGCCTTCGAGCATATTAAATTGATGATGATGTTGAAATCATGTCCTCGACCTAATTACCTATAGCCTGTTTAGAAAGTATGCTAAGTGAATTTCCGAAAAGCTTAATATACGATGACATTAATGGCAATCTACTTAGATTTTGTCACTCGCCGCCGAAGAGTTTATAACTTGGTTAGCTAGAATAAAGTTTTGTAAAGCGAATGAGGATTGTTTTGTACCTACATAGCGGATATATTTATTTCATATGCTTAATTTAATTTCTTCATTTAGTATTATTTATTACAGTAATATTCAAGCAGACAACTTGATGTTACTACTGCACTACTCATCTTACCCACTTCGGAGGGCATGACGTACTGGACAGACAAAGTTTCGTTATAAATAAATTAATATACTTGTTTATAAGAGCGTATTATGTACTATTATAGTATTGTTTTTAAATTTTTGGATACAATTTTTGTGTCGATGAGCTGAAGGCGTTGTGATGAAAAATGTTTTCCATGAAAAATTTCTCACAGCTGGTGCTAACAAATTGACGACAAAATGAAATTGTTGAGAGGTATAACTAACTACACTTCAGTCCGCGATGTGAACGCAGTAGTGTAAGAATATTGGATTTAAAATAAATAACATGTATGACGATTAGCCGATAAACTGACTACTAACATATTTTTTTAAATAAAGGACCCGATTGTGGTGATTACACTAAACATTTAAAAGTAGCTGTCGAAGAACGATGTACTTTAAATGATACCATGATACCTACGCTCTTCTTCAATCCTGTTGACTCGATCAATATTTCGACTTAACTGGTGGCATTTTCATAACAATAAAATAAACTTCATGTAATTTACAAATAGTTTATAGAAGTTTTCTGGTTGCCACGTGCAATAGGACATAAAAAGGGTA